>VZTD01004794.1:332397-409572 GCA_013397725.1 Rhagologus leucostigma | reverse complement strand
GGCACAGGGCATCCCGGACACAGGGCACAGGGCACAGGGCATCCCGGACACAAGGCACAGGGCATCCCGGACACAGGGCACAGGGCATCCCGGGCACAGGGCACAGGGCTGCGTCCCGACCGCTCCTGAAGAGCTCCGCCGGCCGGAACCCGGCGCTGTCCGCTGTGCTGCCCGGCCGGGGCGGCCGCTCGGTGCCCAGCCCGCATCCCCCATCCCGGATCCCCCATCCCAGATCCCGCATCCCCGATCCCGCATCCCGGATCTCTCACCCCGCATCCCGGCCGCTCCGGCCCGAGCAGCTCCCAGCTGCGGGCACGGCACCCCGGCCCTGCACACCCCGGTCACACCCCAACACCACGGTCCGTCCCAGCTGCAAACTGCGGCTATGCAATGTACGCCCCAAAACCTAACCTACAGCAAAAGCTCCTGACTGCTTCAGACCCACTTCATCTTTACCGCCACCAGCTAGAAAACTCACTGCTTCTGCAGAAGAGAAAGCCATTGAGCAGTTAATAATATAGTTAATATTTGTAGTGATTCTATTTTGTAAATGCCAAAACCACTGCAGACTGCTTACTTGGCACTGCACACTTTACTCTACTTGGATTTACTGTGTTCATTTGAAAGAGAAAAAGAAACATGGATGCCACATGCAATGTCATAAAAGTTGATTATTAAGCTTGTTATTTCTAATACAGAATAACACATAACCCAGCTAATATCTAAGTCTCACTGTTGATGCTGAGCGCTCTGTACACGCTGCCTATCACATTATTGTTTGATATTGGGGTATTTTCCAAAAGTCCCTGGATTTGCTCTTCTCTTCTAGCCGTAGGGCGTTGGTTCTTACAGTAATCTCATCATTTCACATACCCCATGCAGAGAACACACTTTTTCATTATTGAAGAAAACTAAATTACACCATCATAAGCCTTCAGCTAAAACATGGACAAAAGAATAGAGAAATTAAGATGGTTTTGTATTAAAAATGTTTTTAAGTTATCAACACCATAACAAGATTGTCTTCAGTTAAGGTTAAGCACAGTACTCTGATGAAAGGCAATTAGAAAAGAAATGGAATCGTTTGTTTTTTCTCTAAAGCAATCTTTATACCTGACAAAAGCTTGGTTACAAAATTAACTAAATACATGGCACAGATGTTTAAAAGGCCGTAAAATCAACCTGTTTGACGTGTGGAACACATATTCAATCACAAATTTGCCAGTTCAGCAGCATATTCAGTATATTTACAGTCCCAATCAGTAGGAATGAACAGTAACACCTGCCTTTTCCTTAAATAACATTTTTTTAGAGTTACCAAAGAAAATTCATGAAATCAAAGAACAACCACATTCTTAGTATTAAAGAAATATTAACCTCTGGTTTTTTTCTATAGTTTATAATCTCTACA
The DNA here is from genome assembly GCA_013397725.1 of Rhagologus leucostigma. Lineage (NCBI taxonomy): Eukaryota > Metazoa > Chordata > Aves > Passeriformes > Rhagologus > Rhagologus leucostigma. Next base: position 408,161 of record VZTD01004794.1, on the reverse strand, counting down.
GAGGATTAGTTGCCAGGAAATACCTTCTCAATTTTTCCTGTAAAAAAATATTGCTTAAATACATCTTACCTGAGTAAGACTTTCTTATCCCCAAAGCCATGCTGCCTTACAAGCTGCTCCTGCCCAGGCAATTGCAGTCTACATTTGGAGCAGACACACAGGGAGTAGATCAGAGAAAGTTTAAGGCACATTTAAAGTATTCTCTAAGGTACTGGCCAGAAACATCAAGCCCATACTCGTGGTATAGAGAGATCATTAATGGGCATTAGTGACAGACCATTATGACTTTCAGAATCATTAAAGATTCATAATGTAGCTGCATTGTTCTGGCAACATCTCACCATTTCTTGGACATAAATGTTCATTTCTCCTACATGATTTACTTAAACTTATTATTTTTCAGTGTCAAATTTTGTTTTCTGCCTCCTAGAATTACAAAGAGCAGCTGTAACAGGATCCTGGAGTACATTACGCCAGCCATAGGAGACTGGTGCTTGGTTTATTTGATGCCCTTTTTGTAAGGCAATTTGCAATAGGAATAGCTCAACAACATTCATGAGGTTGAATATGTACCATAATTTCTATTTTAAATAAGCTGAATTATTGATGTACCACACATGTTACAAGCATAAAAACGCTTGCAAGAATTAAATTTGCAAACAATTCTGAAATAATTACATTTTGAAATCGTTAAGCTTTGTCACTGCCTTTCAGGACAGTGCATAATTTGATATTTGGACATAGTGAAAAATATTGCAGATATGCTAGTTAGGGTCAACCAAACCTGCTACTCCCAATGCAATTCTTACAAGTGAAGAAAACACTGAGATTTGCTTTTAAAGATGTACAATACTGCAAACAGTGTGTCCAAAATGTGCCTACAGTTATACTTCAGTTGTGTTAATCAAGGGCTGGATTTAAATCTCCTGCTGAACCACACCGAGACCTTGTTTAACCCATCTTTCCTCAGTACAGGGAGTTAAGCCCATGCTCACACATTATGTAAATAATGAGATTTAGGCACTTTAGAAGCAGAGTCAGATTTTGAAGTCAAATATTGTCTGCAAGTGTGATTTGCTCATTGTGACATCACAAGTAGTAGAGAAGAGCTGTTTGCAAAGGCTCTGACTCTTCCCCAGGGTCACCACTCCCTCCACACACGTTTACGAGTGACGTGAGCCTGAGCCTGGTTTCTTCTGCGGTCAGTCTGCTCACCCACAGTGAGCACAGATCCACTCGTCTGTCAGGGCAAAACCATCCAACTCCATCTGGGGAGCAGCATCTTCTGAACTCCTCCAACACGATCATTGTAAACGCGTGAGATTTGCCGAGGATCCCACCCTTCAAGCTGGACACAAGCAAACACCTTCCAGATGCTGGGCCTTAGGCATTAAAATCAGATCTGGCAACCGAAGCCTCCCAAGCATTTTAACATGTCTTAGCATTTATGCTGTGCTGAATCCAGGCCTGAAAGCTGAAGCTCACCAATTTACTACTAATAAACGATTTTCCAAAAACAGTATTTCAGTGTTTACAAATACACACTGCTGCTTATATATTTGGAATTCACAACATGAAGTACGCAGAAACATACCATGCTGTGAATTGCACAATTTTAGAACATTCCCTGTTTATTATGCCACAATTGATTATAATCAAGCTGTGAGTATTCCTGATATCCAACTACACTGTACAATTAAAAACATCCTTAATTATTGTTGCTAGAAATGAACAGTACCACACATGGAAAACCGCATGGGGCAAAAAAAATGAAGATGATTTTAAGACCTCCCCACTTGGAAATGGCACTGTTTTCACCAAAAGAAGTCAAAAAGCCACATGGAAGAATGTAGACAAGTCCATTTCTAATGGCCTGCTGAGTTCTATCGATTTCAGAACTGACCTTGAGTCAATAGGTTTTCTGTCACCCGTGTCAACTATTGACAGGCAGTCAAAAGCCCAAAGTGGCTTTGCTTACTGCCTAGCAATTATAAACAAGGTTAATCTGCTTGTAAATGTAGTTCTTCCTCTACAAGCAACGGTAGGTTCCCAAAGCCTACATTAACTTGTGATAACTTCCTAAAACTTACACAGATCTTATTAAAATGTCTTTGTTCCATACTCAGCCTACCTCAAAAATGGTTTAAGCATTTCAGGATCATTCTTAAGATTTTACAATATAATTGGAGTTGTATATTGAAAACATGACCTGGTTCAGCTAATCCTTATCACCATCTAGTTACTCACTGCATATTAACTTGGTTTGTTGCTTTTATCAGCAAGAGGAAAATACAGCTCATGTCTAATCTCCGGTTTGTTTTGATCCCTTTATGTGCATTTTGTGCCCTCAGCACGTGACTGGAGCCACCTGGCACAAAGGAGCACAGCTCCTGTGAGATGCCTGTGTTCAGACCAGCCCTGACCGTACCTCTGCTGGACCATCAGCTACCTCTGAGGGGTGTCAGTTTAAAAAAACAACTTTGTACTGTAGCAAAAGGACTGCAAGTGTAATCTGCAATAAAACCAGCCATTTTTTATTCTTCTCCAATGTATCAATAAAAATCAAGCTGCTGTTTGCTATGAACTGCCCCCCGGAGATGGCCACGTTATAAAAACTGCTGAGGACGGGTTGTGCTGGCTTTGGTTGGGATGAAGTTAATTTTCTTCACAGTAGCTGGTACAGGGCTGTGCTTTGGGTTTGTGCTGGGAACAGTGCTGGTAACCCAGGGATGTTTTGGTTGTCACTGAGCAGCGCTTACACAGAGCCAAGGCCTTTTCTGCTCCTCACCCCACGGGAGCGGGCTGGGAGGGGACACGGCCAGGACAGCTGAGCCCGAGTGACCCAAGGGATGTCCCAGCCCCTACGGCCTCGTGGTCAGCATAAACAGCTGGGGGAAGAAGAAGGAAGGGGCGGACATTCGGAGTCGAGGTGTTTGTGTTCCCAAGTAACCATTACATGTGATGGAGCCCCAGCCAAAACCAACACGTGAGTGAGTGAGAGGACAGCTAAGAGGAAGGGGAAAAGATGGTTTGGAAAGGGTATTTCTGTTCCTAACCATCTAAAGAGAAAAGCTCAAATTCGCCTTCCAAAAGCATCCCTTTAAGGCAAAAATTGATCAGTTTACCCATGTTATTATGTGCCAGAACAGATAATTTGGCAGGTCCCAGTAGGATTTCTGGCCCCATGCTGCCTTGCAGGCTGTTTTGGCAACAGTGCAGCCAGTCCATTCTCAAGCACTCTCCTCCCAGAGAACACAGCCACACATCAGCACAGGGCTCCACCTTCTGTGTGTTTCCCACAACAGAGGAACTGTCTCTTTTGCATCTGAGCAGTGATGCAGGCAGAAATAAGGGCTCAAGCACTGCCAAAGAAGCTAGCACAGGCAATCCTATTTCACAGAATCCTGCCTTGCACTTTTGAATAGATCTTGTCCAGAAAAAAACAACAATCAGGCTTGACCTTATTCCCTGGAATCCAACAACAAAATCCCCAAGGAGCTTGTCTGGCAGGAAGAGGCCGATTGCTCAGGCCCCACTTTTGCTGCTGCTATGACCAAAACATCTCAAATGCAAAATATGGCTTAGCAAGCACAGCACTGCTGTCTCAGCAGTCCCCCTGCACCATTGAGCAACACTGCACAGCAGCTGCAACAGGAGCCTGCCAGGGAAACACAGATAAGAGGGCTCCTGCCTCCTTGCAGGAGAAGGAATAAGGAGAATAGGGAGCTCTGAACTGCTGCCCAGACAGACACAACATCCATTTGGGGTCCTGGAGCCCGCTGCCCTGCATATTCTCCTGCTGTATCAGTCATCGTTATATTTTCATAAAGTGATTTGGAAGCATAAATTTTAGTTCCAAAGAAAAGTGACTCAATTAATCCAATTTTATAATTCTGTGTTTCAGATTAGTAAAAATATCACGTTTGTATGGGAAAATATATTTTTTCCCTCTCTTTTTGACCTGATTCCACTACCCTGTCATGCAATCTAAAATAAGGAAGAAACTCATTAATGAGTGAGACTATTTAATATTCTGATGCAGGAAAGGTTTCAGTTTCTACTTTCTAAGGGGAAGCTGAGCGGTCAGAGCAGCAATTTCGTTCCTTGGCTTCATCTGCCACCTGGTGGCACAATCCGAGCTGGCAGCAAGCAGCATTTCATGGAAGGACCCCGCATATTCCAACAGGCACCTGGAGTTAAGTGCTGTTGGAAGGTTGCAAGAAGCAATGAGCAGCTGCCAACATCTGTGCAGTTCACGCCTGCACACAATGCATCATGTCTGAAAAGTGTTCTGCAACTAAACCACTGTTTCTACAGAAAGAGCAAACTTTGAATTCAGATTTTTTAGCCTATGAAACTAAACAGCTGAAAACTCCCAAACGCCAGAAAATGCCCCAGCAATTTGTAACATTTATGACAACCTCCTGAGCCCAAGAGAAGCTCAGATTCAAAATCAGGACTCGTAGCCAGATGGGATTCAAAACAGAGAAGTAAAAGAAACGCTTTGATACCTGCCTGCAAATAGCTGGAAATGCCCTGCTGTTATGCCATAAAAATAAAGCAGGAAAGACAGAATCGGTACAAGCCTAAGCTTCTGAAGCTATTGTACTCTATTTGGAACACGATGTTTATTTTGCATTCTATTCAGAGCATTTTAGCGAAGTTGCAAAACAAAGTATAACCAAAAGTAACTCCTGTTTACTCACTCTGAAATCAGCAGCCCCGGCTTGTGCTGTCCCACACGCTGTATGAGGACAGGATGACACTGGTGCTGCCCCGTGGGGTGACCTGGAACCCGCACTGTGTCACTTGGCAGCTGCGAGTGGGAAAGTCAACATTTACTGCCAGGGCTGAGTCTGCCTGCCCCGCTGTGGTGCTGTGCAGGGGTGTTCGGGCCACCCTCATCCAGCAGCATCACCGTGAGGAGCAGACAGAAGGCTCTACAGGCATTCCCGAGATACCCCAGGGAGCACTGAAACACCCCAGGAGAGGCATCTTAAATCACTTCCACCTCTAATGTATGGGGGAAATGAGGCACATCTACCCCAGGCTACACCAGGCCTTACAGCTGTGCCACACGCCCAGTGGAGCACCAGCATTTGCAGAGGTTTTTGGCAGGGTGACTGTGCAGCAGCTCAGAGTAAAGCGCCTGCTCCTTGCTTGGCCTTTCCCATGCCCCAAGGAAAAACACATGCAGAATGTGGGCGATGCTGATGAACACAGAGCAAACACTGAAAAACCCCAGATCAGCTACGAGTATTGTTACAGTCACTGTGTGCTTCCATGAGCCCTGTGGGATGAATCCTTCTGATACCTGGAAAGCAAATTTCCATCACACTGGCAAACTCCTAACTAAAACAGTTTTCATTTACTCACCGAAGATGGAAAAGGAAACACAGCAACTGCCTCACCCAAGCCCCCATGAAAGCGTGATCCTATCCATATGTGGTACGTCAGGTGCTGGAGACCAACTCCTAGAGCCAAAAGGAATATTTTCCCTTTTTACCATTACTGACCAAAACTAAGACCACCCCTTTCCAAGTCTGCCTGTTGAGGGAAAAAAGCTGGATGCTGTGCTTATGTTTGTGATGGGATTTGCAAGAACACTTAAGAGAATTGGGAGCATCAAACCCATCACATTTCCCTGACACGCATTTACTGAGCTCCCTGAAGTGCTTTTGAAAACCCCCACTGAAAATCACACGGAGACAACTGCAAGGCAGCACCGGGCAGACGTCAGGGATGAGGAGATCAGCAGAGCCTCCCCCTCCATCCCTGGGAGGAGGCTCCAGCAGCCCAGATCAGAGTCTGGCGGTGAGTACCTCCCACCTGAGCAGAGCCCAAAGCCCCCGGCCCAGGGTACCCCAAGCCCCGTGCTGGCCAAGGGGCAGCAGCCCAGCCTCGGAGCAGGAACGGTTTGGGATGGCAGTGCCACCTGCCAGGTGCCTCCTGCCAGCTCCCACCGTCCCCTCCCCTCTGCTGCTGCTCCCCAGCCATTTGCAAACACTCTGTGCAAACACAGCTCTCAAGGAAAGCTCTGCTCCCAGCAGCCTGCAAGCATTTGCAGCCAAAATCAATACACACGTCAGTGCTCCTAAAAGTAATTTCATTTATGGTAATTAAATAAATTAGCACTAGTAAAATAATGATTTCTCTATTTACTCAAGGAAAGTAATGGGTTGAAAGTAATTTAATTTGACACAAATTTGGGGTTGGGTTTAATCCTTCAGATTTTATTCTTAATTTCTCCTGGTATTTTATAATACTGTCAATCACTGTTATTTTATTTTCCTGTGATAACACATGAAAATAAACTACTGAAAATATTGACCTAAGCCCTGGACAGAAAAGGAGGAGCAGACATCCCTGAATGTGAGTTTGATGAAGAAGACCCTGCACTGTTTGGAAAGTCAGCCTCAAGTTCCCTGTACACATTCCAGTAAAAGCAAAACACTTTGCAAGTGGATTCAGACCACATTTATACCTGGGAGTTCCTGATGTGGAGACCCAGAACTGGTACTGTATTTGTAGAGGTACATATGAAACAGATTTCATCCTCGGCCCACTCTCCAGACTCTGCATCCCCAGGCACAGATGTTAATGCCTTGAAGAAGTTTCATCTAAGCACAAAACTGACTATTTTTGTCCCCAAGTTCCATTCCACTGACAAGATGCTGCACGAAACACTACTGGAGAAGCGTGAGTGAAAGTCGTGAGCAGAGCAAATGGGTTCCTGTGTGCCAGTATCATGCACCAGGCCTTCATCCTCACTCTTAAATGCACCATCCCAGCACTGTGCTCACATCCTGATCCGTGCTGCTCACGGGGAACCGAGCACACAGGAGAATGCTTGTTAGTAGAAGATGCTTTGTAGGTTACCAGAAGTAGAAGCATAAACCTCTAGCAGGCAAAAGTACTCTCGCCACTTATTCTGCAGACATTATTTTGGCCTACTTTCCTCATTAGGTAAAACTCTCCCATGATTCAAGCACGCAAAAAAAATCTCAATAAAGCATTTGCCACTAGAGGAGGCTATTCCATAATTTTTTTTCCAGTGACACACCTGTACCACCGAAATCTCAGTGGAGAGTTTCTGCAAAATCACCACTACTCTTTTCCAGCGATTCCTACTGTGAATTCCTTTGAAATCAGAAAATTTCTCAATAACTGTATTTATACGTATTCTTGAGCCAAAGAAAAAAAGTTCACAAAACCCAGAGTTCATAACCTGGATAATTTCTGTCTGTTTTAGCATGATGGTGCTTTTGCAGCTCTATAGGCAGTGAAAGGGAAGATGCTAGTCAATAAATTTGGGGCTTTCAGGGACTGTGCTAACCTGTAAATACAATAATCCTAGGCAGAGAAATTGAAGATGGATGAGTTATCAATATGGCCCTATCATCAGCAAGTGCATCAATTTTCTTCACTATTTCCCAACTTTTTTTTTAAAGTCTTTTGAGCACCTGAACCTCATCTTCAGACCATCAGACTCCAGGTGAGCAAATTCAGGACTCATTCTCTTGAAGAACTGTGTAGTCTTGCATTTTGCTCCACATCTGAATAGGACCAAATTTTAGAACATCCCAATTTTCTAAGAAACAGATTTGCCCTTTCCAGTCTGGCCCAGGTATAAACAAGTATTAAGGAAAACGGGCCAGGTAATTCTGTTGGACAGATCTTGAGCTCATAAAACATCTGGGGCTGATGGTCCAGAAAGAGCTGCCCTTTCTCCATCCACAGAACAAGCACATCCCAAAGGAGATCAGGGAGAAAGGTTTGTCCATCAATCGCATTTTTTGATGCATCCATCATAGGCTCCTGTACAGTCTTTAGAGACTCCCTCTTGCCTGTTCTTTCATTTGAGGAGCAGAGACTTGGTTCTTTAGGCCTGTGTTCAGCCCTGTATTCAGACAAAGCTCATGGTCAGAGAGGCCTTTGACAGAGGGCGACAGCTCCAAGTTTCAGCCACGCTTCCAGAGCTCACCTCGAGCTTTGCCAGCTCCCACAGGAACTCCGAGGCAAAAATTCCCAGAGAGCAGAGCGTAGACATGACACAAAAAAGCCACTCGTACCCTCTGCTACAAGCCAGGCCGGGAGGGGCCTCATACTCTGGGACGGATCCTTGAGGGACTGAAATAACATTCCCAGGGTTTAGACGTGGGCACACAGCACACATGGTGCATCTGTGGCTCTGACACATGAAAACGCTCCCCTCCCACTGCAGCACCACAGAGCCCCAGCACTGCAAGGGAAGCAACCAGGTCCATTTCCAGGCACAAAACCTGGCTGTGGCTACTCAGTGCAATCTTCTGTGCTGTTCTCTGGCTCCCAACTCATAAACTCCAAATCTGACTCTGCATCATTAAACATTCCCACCTTCATTTCCTGTGCAAAGAAGCAGTGGTAAAAAAAAAAGTAATTTAATTACAATGTTTTAATTAAGGAGCTGTGTAACTACATTCTCAATTATAGTGCTGAGAGCTCTAACTCCACATCTCAGCATTAGAGGGAGTCCTACTCCTGTTTAATTCTCTTTGCAAAGCCAAGGAGGAAAGTTGGAAGCACAGCTTTGGTGAACAGCATCCCAGCACTCAGTCAGCAGCACTAGAAAAAGGAGCAAGAAAAAACCCCAAGAACATATTTCACGCTCGGCAGTGAACCCACAGCACACAGCAGCATAAAAATCTGGTCCCTCTCCTCATGTCAGGCATTAGCATTCCTGCTCTAAGCAACCCTGCTCTGAGCTGCAGCACTTGAAAGAAGATTCACACACATACTCAGGTTCAGTGACCTTGGAGATCAAAAGGATTTATCAGCCTTTAGAGTAGTTAGCTTTTATATTGATGGGCTTGGAGAAATCCACCAGACATGGGCAGAAGACAGGAGCCACCCACCTCTGGTTCTTGGGTACTGTGGCAATGACTGACGCACACAGGCACCCATAAATAAATGGGCAGGTGACTGCAGTGACATCGTGTTCCTGCAGCAGCAGGGGCAAGGAAGGAGCCAGGCAGGCAGGGGACAGGCCAGTCTCTGCATCATGGCTTGAGTCAGGTCACCTTGTTCAACACAGAGAGCCTGGGGTGCGCCTGCACAGCTGCGGGCAGATTCGGCCAAGGGGTGTCTTTTGTCAGCAGCACGTAACTTTAACGGGCTTGTTGCTCTGCTGTCATTTCAACACTTCAGTAAGAAGAGGATTTATCTTGTTGTCAGTTATTAGAGGAAAGATGTTAATTCAGGTGACATTTTAAAGTTTTCTCTGTACCTGGAAGCAAGAAGTGAATGGGGTAAATGTTAACTGCCTACTGATGGACCTTCAGTACTATCATACATGCCCACTGGATTTCTAAACTGGTTTTTCTGCAGCTCCTTATGCTTTTACGTCAGTCACTTTCCTTGGAATAAAAGGTCCATTCTCTCCAGATGGTGTCTGATGGAGTAGGGTATTCAACTGTATTTTGGAACCCGACTCGTTTCCAGTTTGGCCAGTGACAATTCCTTTCCTTCACCTTCTGACCTGACACGGCTGGGACACAAACCCTCTGGTGTGGCCACCAGGGTTTCATTTCTGGGAGAAACACTCACACAGAGCAATGCTGATCTGCCTCTTCACACAGTTCTGGACCCAGCCCAGGAGGAACCCTCATGATCATTCAAGGAACCCCGACCAGTGCCACCCCAGGCACCAGTCAGCTTCCTGGTACATACAACATGAAACTTCTCCTCCATAAACCAGTATTCTAAGGAAAAATTAATGGATATGTTTGATTTCAAAGAGTTCTTCCTGGTTTGAGCACTGGATGTCTGAAACGGGTGGAAACCAACTCTCTATTGCCAAGTAGCCTGGGCCAGGCTAAGCACCACTGTCTGATGGGAAATGCAGAAGGAGGCCCCAGATTTGGCCCTCGTTCAGCACCCGGCCTGTCGAGCTCCAGACAGCGATGTCCTATGGAATTTACTGGGGAATTTGCTGTCGTCCATGGTCTGAGAGTTTATTTTGTCAACGCAAATCTTAACTGCCCTAAACAGAGGGCAGGGGATGGTGCAGTCTTGCTCTGCTGTGCCTGTTCTCTCGCTGCTGCTGACACACCACTCTGACTGATGGGGGTATGCACTTCCTGCTATTTTTAGGCTCCTGCAAACGTAAAGATGGGATAAACGACACTACCTGTGCTGGATGAAACACGGTAACACCGAACAGAACAGGTCATGTGAGGAAAGTGTGTGGGCTGCTGATTTTTATAATCTATTTCCTTAATTTAAAATACACAAGAGCATATTCTGTGCATCAGAGCATCTGTCACTCACAAAGGTGACCACTTGAACAAGCACTCGACTGGTGTACAGTAACAGTAACTTCCTCTTCTGGAAGTCCAGCCAAAGGAGTCAATGGGTATTTGATTAGCTACAAAAAGCAGTAAAAATGGCTAAATGCCACAGGAGATGGGCACAGATATTTCACAGATATTTGTGAGGAAACAAAAGCAGCTGGTATAGAGAAACCAGGCCCTGATGATACTGTGTCTAGTTCTCTTTTACCCAAAGATATCTATATATATTTGACTCAACACACAGTGCTGACACATTTTCCCAACTCTTTTCAACTTTAAGCCAGAGAGTGGATGAAAATAAAGGTGAAAGGCAGATTACTATTTAGCTCTTGTTATGTCAATCTTAACAGTCTTCTAATAAATGAATGTCAAGAAAATACTTATTACCAACTTTTTAAGCAGTGGGCTGTGCCTACAAGAAAGCCAGGCTTTGTTTAACTCGACAGAGGAAGAAATGTTCTGGAATAGAGGAGCAAGAGCTAGTTCACTCTGGACTGGGCAGGGTGGCCAGACAAGGCTGTGTGAGCTGCGCAGAGCCCCAGTGCTGCACCCCACGGGGACAGGGACACCCAGGCCACGCAGGACCCCCCTGCACCCCACTCATCAGCTGGGGCTGACTGCAGCTCTGTACCGGCGTGAGCAATATCCCAGTGCTGCTCCAAGAAGACAAAACCTCTGTTTTCCTACCTGTGCTGCTGCTAAGATGGTATTTTAACAACCAGGCTACAGCTATCCAGTACAATTTGAGAGACAGGATAAAACAACAGTCTTTTTTATGCTCCACTCCGTGTTTTGCTGTGCTCTTCCAATCAATCTATGAAGCACCCAGTGTTTGTTTTTATCTCTGGCTGCAATTAAACCTACAGGAAACATGTGATAAACACAACCTTCCCACAGGGATTGTTACTCTGCAAGCCAGTGACTAACCACCAGATAAAACACCTAGATGACACCCGCATCAATTTTTCACAAAGCACGACTAAGATGAACGTCTTACAGTAATAATGTTAATTACACTGGGTGGATAAAACAAGAAAAACACCCAGAGAATTCTGCGAGGGCTGCTAAGATCTGTAATGCTTAAATAGCCAAATGCAATTAAAAGACTCACTCTTTAGTCATCAGCAATTTTGCAGCTCCACTGTAGGACATAAACACTGGAGCCAGAGCACTGTGACAAGGGAACAGATTTCTGCTTTGCTCTACAGCTGACAAGCCTTTATCTGTGGGATGTTTGACATTTAATGTGGTTTTTTTAAACAAACTTGGCAAAAATGGACAGATGACTGTAACAATTAGTAGCCATTTCCTAAAGCAATTATTTATCCCAGCAGATTTTCTACGGTTTTTAGATGTGACCAAGAAAATTTAAATGTCAAAAGACATTAGGGATGTACACGTGAGAGGAGAACACACCTGAATACCCAGCACGTGTTTGTGTGAGCGGCACGGAGCTCGCCCGGCCGGCTCAGGGCTGTGGGCAGAGGGTCACAGCACCAGCGGCCTCAGCAGATCTGCTCAGTCTCAGCTGCACCAGAACATGAAGCCTAAGCAGAGATCCTTTTCCTCAAGAAAACTTCAGGAAAGTCAAAGTTTAAAGACTGATTTGCAAGGACCCCCCTGGTCATCAGAGCAGACCGGGTTCTGCACGGAGGGAAGGACACCAGGCCCTCTGTCCGAGGGGCAAAGCCAGCAGTGACCTCCCTGGGGTGCAGTTAACACAGCCTGGCTACAGGACACCCTGTCCTGCTGCGCTGCCGCTCTGCCGGCACCGACACCGAGCCTGCAGCTCCTGCTGAGCAGCCACGGGGAAGGGCCCACGACAAACGCCAGCACCCGCCTTTCACAGCTGGGAAAGCCACTCACCAGAGCGGCAACGCCTGCCACACACAGGACAAGTCACCTCCAGCTTGGTACCCTCTAAAGAAAAATAAATGCTTTCAGCCAGCACACAGAGACTGCTAAACAATGTGATCCGTGCGGCCCAAGAGATGAGCCAGAGGAGAGAACTGCTTCATCATCTCCAGAGTCATCTGCTCATTTCACTGAGCAAGTGGTGGCATGGAAGGGAAGCAGCGGAAGTTTTACAAAATAAATACTCCTACGGCTGTCACCAGCTTCTAGGCATCCAGCTAAAAGGGGGCATTTGTTTTCAAATTGCACATTAAGGCTTGGAAGGGATGAAATTATCATCCTCATCGTCAGATACTTCAGTATTTGTAATATGGTAACATCAAGGAGCCACAATCGGGTTCACAAACTGAATCTGCAAAGGGATGGAGACAGAGATCCTGCTCTGAGCAGATAATCAGCATTCAAACTGACAAATTATTGTTTCTGCCATCAATAACCTGATTTAAATTGTGGATGGAAACACAAATAACAAGAGACAAAGCCCTGGATCATTCTGCACTGCTCTGCCTTTGCCTGCTGGAGTCTTACAATTAATGAATTCACTCCACTGGAAGAAATGCATGTCTGCTCTCAGCTGAAGGAGGAAGGATTTTGTAGTTTTGCTGAGTTTCCCTTATCTTGCCTCTTTTTAGCCCCTTTGGAACACACAGAGTGACAGAGGTGTGATGGGCCAGTTCACAAGACATTTCAAAACACGGACAGACAAAAAAAATTTTTCTTTTCTTTTGGCAAATTGAAGTATCTGCTAATTTAATTTTGGGTGAAATTTGGCTCTTTGTAAAGGCTAATTTTTTATTTTCTTTTTTTGAGCAGCTGGAAATGGTGTTCAGTGGGTATACTGGAATGAAAGGTTTCAATTTACAGGCATTTTCCCTCAAGATTTCCTCTCAAATTAACATTTTACCAAAATCAGGAGGAAGTCATTAAACGTTTCAGTTTCATCAAGCCTTCTGCCTAGGTCCCCAAAGATGACACAATAAAAACAAATGAGGAGTTTTACTACCATTAACACATGTCCACAGTAAGCGATGGGCTGAGGCAGGACTGACTGTCAGGCACCTGCAGGTAAGGAAAGCTTGTAAATACAGTGGCCCAGAATGACCACTCTGTCCTTTCCACAGGGTGGTAGCAGTGGGAACTAAGGGAAAACCTGCCTGAGGTGGAAAAACGTGTCTTATTTCTGTTGTTGTCAACAAGGCCTACATGGCAGTGGAATTCAAGCCGTTACAAAAGTTGCTGATACGGATCTGCAGGCTGTAAACAACCATCCCCTTTCAGAAATAAGGAAGGACACAGTTTTTATTAAGCAGGAAAAATCAATAAAACATGAGAAAGAGACACTGAGAAAACTTATGTTCCAGCTACTATAGCAACACCTTTTTAATCAATAGGGAGAATGCAAAAATAAACAAAGGAATGGACAACACAGCTGCAATTACTGCTTCATGGGAGACCATGCTTCATTTGCATCGTGACATCCAATCAGTCAGAATCAAATTTTGTGTGCTACCCTATGTCCCCAGATCTCTCCCTCAGCCAATCTGTCACATCCTTTACAGAAGTGTTACAAATAAGGTTTATCGAGATGACAAACGGAGCTCTCGTTCTGTGCCGCGCTCGCCGTGCTCCCCGCACAAGCAGCAGCTCAGCTGCTAAGCAACAAAAAGAAGCAGAGGAAGAAAAAGCTCCCCCTTTGCTCCCCATCAGAAATGCCCATCCCTTGGCATACCCAACCGTGTGAGAAAGGGACTCAGGGATCCCACCACAGATGGGATCATTTTCCTGCAGATTCTCAGGGATGGGGGAAAAAGTTGTATTTGCCAGGTCTCTGATTAACAACGACCCTTGATTGTCTGGGTCCTACAGCGAGTTCCTGTTTTCAAGAACACGTTCTGTTCCTTCTTCCATTTTTTTTGAAGCTGACTCATCGAACAGCTGCTGCCTGGGGCACCACAATGTCTGCTGTGGCCCTCCCAACACACCGACTGCCCTGACACCCCACACTCTGCCAGTGCCTGCCTCGGTGCTCGTGTTCTCTCAGTCAGAACTCACAGACACAGAGCTGAGTGACATCATATTCAAATCATATCCCAGAGTAATCTACTTCCGAATGGTTTTTAAACTACTGTTACATCTATTCCAGATATCCTTCTCTTCAATTCTTGTCAGAATTTACCAGGCAGCACATACTAAACATTGCACTGGATATTCTGCTTAGTACTATTTCATTTTCACTAACCCCAAGCACTGAATTTAATTGCCAGCCTTGCCATATATCCTTATACCAAAACCAAATGATGTTTTGCTTCACAGCCAACAAGACTCCTACCACAGAGGAACTGCAGGGGAAAGGTCTGACAACTGCCATGATTTGTGTCTGCAAGTCTGAAACTGCCCACAGTAACAGCCTTTGACATAACAGATGTAGGTTTATAGCCAAAATAACTTGATCTCCATCACAATGTCCATGACAGTCAAGTGAAGAACTCAGAGCTGAGTTTACAAACAAGTCATGGTACAGTAACAGGTTTCCATAAGCTGACAGATCCAAGGTTCCTCACTGCCCTTGTTCTTTGCTCGTAAAAAATAAGGAGAAATGCTCCTAGAAAATAAGGAGCAGTGAATTAATTCTGTTTCCTTTGAATTTAAACAAATTGGAGGCCATCCTTTAACTTGAAAATTCCTCTACTTCAATAACATTTATACAAGAATATATCACGCATATTTACTATTATTTTCTTGGTTCAGCTTTTCTTAATGCTGTATTATAGGGCAGACTTACCACAGGTCACAGATGTAACTCCAGTAGAGCAAAGTGGATGTGTCTGTCTACAGACCTTGTAATGGATGGGATAATTCAGCAAAACAACAGGTTAGAGATGTGTGTAAGAACTTGAATATCACCTAAAGGGCTCTACCTGCATTTGATGTGATGGCTCCTGGCTGGCTGCTAACAACACAAGTACAGATTTATTCCTTATTTCAAACACTGAACAGCACAACCGGTCTGAGCTCTTCCCTTTAGCTCTGATCTGCACTGCACCCAGCACCTCCCAGGCTTTGATGCACTTGTGTTTGCAAGTCCTGTAAACCAGTTTTGTCCGTGTTCCTGGATGTGGGATATCTGATATCCCACCCCTGAGCACGGCCACGCTGCCTGACTCTGATCACAGTCTCTGAGCAGCAGCCAGGCTGCAGCGCCCAGGGTGAGTGCTGATAGAGCTGCACCACGATGAAGAACCTCTGGAAGCTGTGCACACAGAGAAGGGCTAGGAACCAGGACAGAAATAAAAAGTTCAGAGCACAGGCCACAGCCCCTTGAAGTCAGTGATACAACACCATAACTATAATCAAAACAATCAGGACTTTAATTTTCAAGCACAACCTTTTCTACCTACATGTGACAACATGTATAACATCTAACAGCCAAGTGAACAACAGTCAGGGAATTTTCTGCAAGGTATATTTCTATCAAGAATAACACCAAATAAAGGAATTACTATACCAGGTAGAGATGGAAGCCCACTTACCCTAAATACTAAAAAGAAAAGTATATGCATTTTTCAATAGATACCTCCTCTTCTTTTCTCTGCCAACTCTATCTGATACTATGAGAGTGGTTTAAATACTGAAACATCTGAATGTGAATCCCTGCCAAAAGCTAGCTGCAATTAATCTACAACTAGATATTTTGATCACTGGCACTTCCATGGAGACACAGATACCAGAAGCCCAAGTACACCATCTCCAGTTATCCCCACGTGAACTCTGGTTTCTAGAAGACCCAGTTCAAATTCACTATATTTAACTGTGTGTTTACAGAAAAAAATGAACTTTGCAGTTTAGAAAACCAACCAAGTTTAGAAAACCAACGCCCAGCCTCAGATTGAACAGTCTTAAAATATAGTGTCAGAGCTGGAGTCTGAGAGAAACTGAATTAACAACTCAAACATCATTTTTAATCACAGACCCATTCATTTGTCAACAGCCAGAAGCACAATGACAGAACCTCAGCCCCCCAGATCAACCCCTCCTGCATCTCCAGTGCCAGGCAGCAGCCGCCTGCCAGGGCCAAGGCCACCTGCAGCTGAGCAACCGCGAGGGAATATCTGTGCTCCAAGTGCAGGGCGATGTTTGTGCTCAGGCTCAAAGCCACCCTCCAGACCAGACCTGCACCAGCCACACTCGTGGCACCTCTGCTGCAGCCCTGGGACACCTGGGCCCACTGAGCATCGTGGCAGAGACCCATGGTGCCACCTCTGCAGGCTGGGCTGGGGACACGGCTGGAGCCGAGCAGGACACAGCCCAGCCACTACTGCAGGCAGAAGGAAACCATGGGCCCAAGGTATTAACCATTTTAGGATGCACTCCTCAGCTCATGTGAGACCCAGCTTAGTTCTTTCAAGAGATGCTGAATAAAAACCCTCCTAAGGACATCTGGCTTGACTTTGCTGTGTGGTCTGCATCAGCAAGTAGCTAGAGAGTTTCCTTATTGAAAATTCTACATATTAAAAGTGCCAGAAAGGTACCTTTGAGTCATGTTGATAAATCCTTGTTTAAGAGCTGTCAAGGGAAGCTGACAGATTAGCCAGAGGGGGATCTCTGGGCATCCCGCACTCACAGGCGTATCATGCACACTAAAATGCAGATGTAAGGAATGATCACATCACAGTGCCAGGCAGCATCGTGTCTGCCTGTAACATATGGACATCAGCCTGCATAAGGAAAACCTTTATGGTGTAATCACAGGCAGAGTGGGACCCTGGAGCTGCTTTGGCTGGGGGAGTCAGTAGCACCAAAACCATGCACTGCCTCGCCAGGAACGCAGACACAGCCTGGCTCCTGGAGAAGAGGCACCTCCACATAACCCCAGACACAAGAGGATGTGGTATTACTTCATTCACAGCTGCTGCCACAAGCGCTTTCACTTACTTTTGCTAATTATCCATTGCACCCAAGCAGATTAATTCAAAATACAAATGCTTTGGCTCTTAGACCGAACATGGAGCAAATCCCCAATTTTTCCTGTCCTGCTGCTGTTGTCCTCTTGCATCCCCAAGGTCAGATTAGTGGATCTCCAGAATGGCTTTCAAGCAAGTTTCTATGCACAACACTTGGACAACATTTCTTCTGTGCTGGATCTTTGTCACATAAAGCTCATGGTCTTGCATACAAAAGGACTGACGCCACATGTAAAATCTGCAGATAAAATCTTTACAAACAGTACACAAATTCACAGTGGATCACACCAAAAAACTCTGATGTATAGCAAGCTTAATCTTCCTGAATAATTGTTTTCCTTCCCATCCCACACTGCTGTATTTTTTTCTGTTTTAATTTATTTTAATAAAACATACGTTTGTTTGGAAACAACATATATTATTGAGCTTTCTCTGGTTTAGAAAACAGAATCATTAACATGATACAGCACACAAGTGCATCTCTAGTTCGTGTCATTTTCTGCTTTGTCAGTTTGACTCAGTCTGTTTTAAATTGCACAAGCTATTTAAATGTCCTTTTTGCAATTCAAATCTGCATTCTCTAAGTATAACTGAAAATGTAACAGTTCATTTTCAGTCTTGCACTGAAATCTGTTGAAGGAGGCTTTAGCTGAATATTCTGTTATTTAAACTCTCTTTCTGATTGCATTAATTTCGTAATTTGTTTTAAAAAGCTAGTCAGTGAAAAAAGGTGAGGCTTGATTTGAAGTCTTTTCATGGGCCTGAAGGCAGGCAGGTTCCAAGAAGACCAGAGAGATGGATGCTTCACGACAGTGAATCTGAACTGGAGCTGGGTGAGTGGAACTATCCCAAGCCTGTTGAGTCCAAGTAACAATGGCACCAAGACTCCACGAGAGCAGACCCTGAAAAACCACCCTTCGCCAGTCTCTTCCAACTCTTCTTCTTCCCTTGTCCCCATCAGACACTGGAGAACAGTCTACCTATGCTTTGGAAAAATCTCTGTTTTCACTTACACGCCTTGGACATACCACAGAGTTGCACGAAGGTGCAAAGCACAGAGCAGAATAAAACCAGCTCCCTCCTTCCACATATTTCGGTTTCTTTGGCTGAAGCCTTGGATCAACTCGTGAATCACAGAGCATTTTGTCCTAATTTAAAGTGATAACTGTAAAAGAAATTTGTAATTTATATAAAATTGCCCGGGGTAGTAATTTTCCTGACTCTGCATAACGCAGCGTTAGAAGAATTACTCCATGTGTGGTGCTGCAGGGCCAAGGAAGAGCTGGTGTCAGGGAATGCTGCTGAAGCAGGCTCAGGGAAGAGCCCGCAGCAAGGGGAGCTGCCCGGGCAGCGCAGCACGCGGCTCTGGCAGGGTCTGACACAGCAGTGCCACTGAGCAGCGCCAGGCACACGGTGCCCGTCCCTGACTGTGGAATGAGGGCTGCCCACAGCACTGCGCCCTCAGCAGCGGCTCCGTCACCGGCCCTTGGCTTCCTGCCACACGCCTGTGGCACGTGCCAAAGTTTGATTTATGAGACTATCAGCAATTACAATTACTGGATCTCATTAAAGGCACCCAGCTCAGCGCCTCTGTGATGCTGAGCCCGTGTGGGTCCTGCTGGACCAGCAGAGACCAGCGAGGTCACAGAGAGCTGGGACAGGGAGGGACGTCCCCACCGGCACAATGGGCAGCAGCAGGACGAATCTGCTGGACCCTGGGCAGCTCTGGATCCTAAGCATGGGAGGGAACAGGCGCCCCTGAGCCACCCTGTCTCATCCCCAGACCCATTCCCAGGCGTTCAGCCCCCCCAGCCCACAAGCTGCCTCACACCGCCTCTGCCCCTGCAGTGTTCCTCCGCTGCAGCAGAAGGTCCTAACAGAAGAAATCAAACCTGGTAGCCTAAAGCCTTCTATTAAAATGCCTTCATAGGTGTAGATTCAAGCGGCAAAAAGGCAGGACAAGGTTTAGTAATTACTGGACCATGCTGAAGTTATTCTGGGTTACTCTGATTTAGAAGATCATGACGAAAACATCTATAATTGAAAAGGGCCCTCATACAGCAGCAGGGCTCCTACACGCCCTGGATTCCCAAGGTACCTGTGCATGGAGAAAGCTTTCATGTCAGGACTCTCATTAGACATGCACAAGGCTTTAGAAAAATAAAGTTTGCTTTTGAATTCTGAAGCCATAAAAATATAATTTGCAGAAAAAGAGGGCATAAGCAAACCTGCTTGGGCATTCACGAATTCAAACTGATGTGTGCTTTGAGAGCCACACGGAGCAGTGACAGTGCCGTGCCCGGCCTGAGAGCTGTCACAGACAGGCTTTATGTGGCAGCTCACTTCCGCTGCCATCACCTCCACTTCACGCACGCGGCTTAAACCCCTGTCGCTGTCACGGGCCATGGCAAGTGAGCCTGGCAGCAGCGCTCCCTTAGCTTGAAGGGTCACGGCAGGAGCAGGTCCAGCCGCGGGTTTAGGCACCCTTAGGGGCACATTCAGCGAGGAGCAAGCGGGGTCAAAGGCCACCCTCTCTCTGTGGTCGGACAGCTGTCCCTGCCTGCACAACGGCCAGCAGCCCACGCTGCTCCCACAGAGATGTGCCACTGCACCCCAGCTTGTGCATTTAAATGAGTTTCCATTTTTCAGAGACAGGAGAGCACTGGTCTGTAGAGTCTGACCATAAAAAAATGTATGTTAACAGCAGAGGAAGAGAACAGTTGCTGAAACTATTGATTTTTAATTAATGTTCATTCTTTAATTACTTGTCTCTGTAATTAAATTGCTAAGTTGGAATGCTGGAGCATCCCTAGAGGTTAGTATGTTGTTCCTCTGTGTCTTCTACCTTTAATGTTTTATTCTTAAAGGTAAGTTACACATCTTTAGAACACCTGTAGGACTTCAGAACGTAACCCAGATTTTGGTGGGTACATACTGCAGGAAAATGCAGAGGATCTTTACTGGGCCAAGGGCACCCACAGCTTGGAAGTCTCTTTCTAACAGTGTAACAAAGGCTGTTGATCTTCTACCAGCAGCCTGAGAACAGACAGAAAATCATGTTTTAACTGACCCTCATGTCAGTTTGTCACCTGACAGAGAAATAACCCCTGTGTATCTACTGAGATTGTCGTATTTTTGGGTGGGAATGAAACAGCTTTTATTATATGAGACTACACTATCCCAAGGATAGATGTTACCATAATCCAATTACAGCAAAAATAGACACCATCAGCCTTTTGCTTTACTGTCTAGCTTAGAACATACTCAGTTTTAAGTAGGAGCACCCACTCTTCACTGGTCTCAGTCATGGAGCGGGCTCTGCCACCTGAGCTCACCTTTCCAGAACCTGTCACTGATTACACACAGGGTGTAAGCCTGAGAGCTGCGCTATTTCTTCCTGCCACAAGTAAACACAGAATGATCCTCACAGCCATCCTCAGCTGAGTCTGTAAACAGAACCAAATGATGTCAGAAAGGAGATAGAAGTCTTGCCAGTCTGAAAAAAAGAGGCAGTTATTGCATTCCTCAGGTATGAAATGGGCAATGACCTTGAGGAGAAGCAGCATCTTTCAGTGTGAGTTAAAAATGCTTCTTTTTCCTGCAAACCATGTCTGGCCTCTTACCCACTAGTGTTACAACAGCATTAATATGATGCTACGAATGTACTGGAAAACCTAAATCAGATAAAGTCATCTTAGTAAGACATTTGAAAACAAGAGGAAAAATAAAACCACTGAAGATTTAAGGAGAGGAGACAGAAGAGCTTGTTCCTAAAGCAAGAATCCCTCACGTTCTCTGCAGCATAACTACACTTCCCTCTCTTCTGAGCCTCGTGCCTTGGTTCCTTCCAGCACACGTCACTTCGGCCCAGCCAGACACTGCTGCACAGACGATTCACTCTACAGAGGAGGCTCTCCCAGGAGAGCTCTGCTCCAAAACACAGGCTTCCCCCTTGGACCTCCCCAGGGATCTCTTTGGAGATCCTTTGGCAGCTTCCTCAGTTCTGCTCTGAATTACATCAATTAAAATTTTCACCTGGTATCAGTGGGAAAAAAAATCTACTTGTCTTGTGCCAGTGGGCTACAAACCCACAAATCCCTGCTTCTCTCCAATAGCGGATTTTGGTTTTCTTTAGAGATTTCTGAAACTTAAGGACCATTTCTGTCCATGAGAGGCGCATTTCCCTCTGGAGCCTGCACTTTGCCCCTCCATCCCCAGTGTGACAGCACATGGGTGAGCCCCAACCCCAGGGCTCTGAGCCCTCTGCTCTCCCCTTCAGCAGCAGCTCAATAACTCATTTCCTCTTGTTGCCTTTGCTGCTGAATAGGCAATTTTTCTCCAGTAACTTCTCATTTTTCCCCCTGACTCAGCCTGCTGCAGCATCTGAGCACTCATTTACTACGGAGTTCTTTACTCCTTATTATCTTCCATTTATCTGCATTGAGCTGTGCTGTCCTGTTACAACCCAGGTACTCAAAATTAATCCCCATCATGTATCAGATTAAATTGTTTCTCATTATGTGCTTGACTGTCAATTCAGTACCATTTGTAACATGAAAACCTACTTTTCCATATTATTAATCAAGACTTTTTTTGTGACAAAAAGCCACTGCGTCGCAATCTGAATAATCTAAACCAGTTCAAGTAATATTTCTCCTGCCAGCCAAACTTGAATGTTTCCATATTTTTATCTTCACTTCTTTTATATTCCCTCTCTGTAATCAGCCATTTAAAACATAAATTTAATGCATTTAATGCATATTTCTCTAACTTATATTGTCTCCTTATAGCTGAAGGTTCTCAGTGCTCAATATTTCACATGATCAGATCAATCATAGTGTACGCAGCTGTTTTAGGAGAGCTGATAAAACAATTTCCTATTGCTTTTTTAAAATGCATTAACAAGGCAATTTCCTCACTGCTCATTAGCAGTACCAACCTTCCTCCAGCTTTACAGATACAGGGTCATTTACACCAATTTCTTGAGGTTTATTTTGTTGCAGATTGGGGGGTATGGGGCTTCAAATTGTGTAATTTTAAAATAAGTTGTAAATGACCTGAAAAATTGCCAGTGTTTGAATTCTACCTGAGGACAAATACAGCAATAACCCTTTAGGAAATAGGCATATTTCCCTACTCTGTTTAATTGCCTATAATTACACCACTCCAAGTAGTTACTCAAAATTCACCACACCATTAAATCTGAAACGTGTGTCCTGTTCCCCTGACCCTCCCCACCTTCTCCCCCTACAGACCCTGATCTAAAGGCAAATTGGCTGCTTGGGAGATCTCTCTTGGGGCAGTAAGAGCAAAGCTGAGTCTTCTCCACACTGCAGAGGTGCCCAAGGAGGAGTGCACCAGGACAGCAGGCTGGGAGGAGATAAGAAATGCCCCTAATGGGCAAACCCACAGGGGACTCCAAGGGCCACAGTATTCTGATAATATTCCCTGGACAAATGGTCCACGATTAATGCACCATAATCGTAGAGAGCACAGTTATGACCTTGGAGAGAGAACAATTCTCAAGTTATAGGTTAGACAAGACCCAAGTTTGAGAAGATATTAGAGGAAAGCCTGATGGTACTTCTGCCCTCTGACTCCAGAACTTACAGGAACGTTCTCAGAGGATTAATTTTATACTCGTGATTGCCATTCCCTCCACTGTATTTATCCGCTCGTAAATGGAGAAGGGGAGAAATAAAAAAAGACACATACTTGAAACTGAATTTTAAAATGGCTTTGTTCCAGACCAGAACAGCCTTGGTTTATTCAGTGCCTTAGTTATCAAAAGCACTTCAACCTGGACTGAAGGGCAGGTCTGTCTCTACATCCTTCAGCACGGCAGGACTCTCACTGACACCCCGCCCTCACGCATTTCCTAGGGCTTCACCTCTGCCAGCAGAACTCTGCAGACAAAAAAACGAGTTTGAAATCCACTGACAACAATTTTATGAATTTAGGTTCATTAATTAACTGGAAATAACTCTCTACTGGGTCCCAAATGCTTTTTGGAGTAAAGTTCAAACCTACACTAGCACTCAGGGGAGCTCTCCAAGGGCAGTGCCAGAGCTGGTCCAAAGGCTGCATTCCTTCCCACTGGGTGGGGAAGCCAGAAATATTCCTCCTCCTGTTCCCCTCTTTCCCACATAAAGCTGGTGCACACACTGGCCTTGGACAGATGCTCTACAGCTGTAGCAAACATGGTTGGGGAACTTCCTTTCTACAAAACTCCACACAAACCAATATTCCATTAACATACCTCGCTATTCTATGTGTACTTTAAGGAAAATCTGCTTTTGTTTAAAAATACCAAAACCTTGTCTGCCTAAAAAATCCAGTTAAAACATGGATAAGACAAATGAAATTTTAAGGTAAGTGAAAACGATTGCATCAACCTTTTTTTTCAGAGAAATTTTGTCTTTTGAGAGGAAAGCAGACCACCAGGAACATGGTGCCTCTTGAAGAAGAAATGACTTTCAAGGAGATGTATTTGGGTCGAGACACTGATCTCTTCAGCCTTTGGACAATACTCTCAGGCCCACGGTGTGACAGGAAGGTCCTGTGCAAGGCAAGGAGTTGGACTCGATGGTCTTCGTGGGTCCCTTCCACCTCGGCGTTTTCTGTGGTTCTGTGAGTCAAACAAGGCTCCGAGCTTAACACCACAGTCTGGAGGAGATGCTGTGGCCTCCACTGCTCAGATGATCTAACGCCACTTCTGCCTTCAGTCGTGCAGCACACTTGCAATTCAGAAAAACCCAATCCTCTCAGGCTTGAAATCCATGTAGGAAGCTTACTCCTGTGCCTTGTGGGTGGCGTTAGTGCCACGCTTCCTGCTGTACTACTCTTCCACACAGAATGCTGCTCGATGCTTGCACGATTCATGCATAGAAAGATCTCTTCTCCATGTGGAATTCCTGCCTCCCACTGCTTAATAGGAAACATGAACTTACAGCACTTATTACCAAGTTGACACTACTCAGCTCTCTTTACACCGAGTCACAACACCTCTGCATTAATTGTCCTAATCGAGCGATTTTGCCATGAAGAACAATTTGATATACTGTGCAGAGTATCTAATCTGGTCCCTGCATTGATATTTTCCTTCATTCACTGTGAGAAAGAACATACTCCAAGCTTTCCCTTTATTCTCCACTAATAGACTTAATTATAGTGTGGAGGCACAGGAAAAATATCAAGACTGTCTTAAGCCACTTCATATATTTGTTATTATTAATAAAGCACAAAACTCCAATACACCTGACTTTTATTTGCCCTTAGTGCAAAGGGAACTAAAAGGGGATGTAACATTCTTAAAAGAATAACTTAAGGTCACAGCACGGTTCCTTCTAACCATCAAAATGTATGAGTGACCTAACACAAGGAAGAACCAAGTGTACTACCTCAAGGAAATCACATCCTTAAGTGGAAATACTCTGTCCTGGGACAACAGCAATTAATGCTGCAGGGTAGCCCACCCAGTCAATAAACTGCAAATCTTTTAAAGCTGAAACTGTGCCAGTGAGAGTCAGCCAGCACAAGCTCCTTTTGCTGTGGGGATGACATTTTCTACTGTTTCTTTATGCTCATTAATCTTGCAGTTTCCAGTCCACAAACTCAACAACCAAGAAGAAAAGAAGGTGACTATAAACCACAGGAATCCCACTGACTTTTGAATTTTTCTACACACTTTATTTTCCTAGCTATTTCTTTGTATTTTGTACCGTTTCTCATTGCTGCCCTTTTCTCTGTCGAACACTGTCACAGTGAACCCTGCAGAGGTGTGAGCAGCAGAGACTTCAGGCAATACCCTTCACTGAATTTGTTTATTTGCCATAGAACTTGAGCTTCCTGATTGGATATTCATATGGAAACATAAAATTTGGCCATCCTTTATTTATACCGGTGATGATTGCTAGTTAGCAGTGAAAGAAACAAAGGGATTTCACTGGTTTTCATGATTTTGGTCTTCAGCTGGAAGATTTTTTTTTTAGAGAAACTGAATTTTTGTCCAGGAGAAATAATTTTTAGTCCAAAGAAAGATACATCTTTGGGTTGAGGACAATGAAGAGAGTAGAATTCTGCATCAACTATTAACACAATAAATGGCTTTTAAAAATAGCACAGATGGAGTCCTCCTACGCAGAAGCAGCACGAAAAACAGACTGATCACTTCAGCCTACACTGAGTGTAGTACATGTATCACCCTTCGCTTCCTTGCCCTGAAACCAAATCTCCAAGCGAAAGGGCATCACAGGGCTGCCCTGAGAGGCCAGGACAAAGGACTGGGATGTTTGATCTGTCAGCTCACTTGTGGATGCTAATCCAAATTCCTGAATATCTGAAATTCTACCATATGCAAAGCCCTAACCCATCCCAAACTACACCCTTCTCTAACACTGTGAGAGAGCTCAGGAAGCACAATTAATAACAGCAATTAAGAGACTTGTACATCCCGAAGTCATCTCCTAGCCAGACACCATTCAGGAACACAGAATTTTAAAGCCAGTCTAGTTTAGTGTTGTCTCAAGTTCCTAACTGTTTCTGGATCTCCCAGCAGCAAAGCTAGAAAGCAGAGTGTTAAATCTGTAAAATTATACTATTAAAGAAAAAAAACAAAACAAGAAGAACAAAGAAAAAAAAATGGTGAATAGAATGTTGAAAGTCTTTTCTTGATTTAATTTAGATCCCAAATGGCAGCAATCAATCTATGAAATGTGAAGATGATAACAAGATTTAACCCCTGCAATTACATGGCACATTTGCAGAGTCACATTCTGGTTTTGATGAACCACATTTCTTCTTTTACAAGAAAACATTTTTGAAAACAATCCCCCACTGAGTCTTCAGGGTTCATGTTGCAGACACTATTAAAAGCTGCAGAAGACACATTTCAGGTAAGATTTCTCAGTTCTGCACATTTGGATTCCTGCTACTCTTCTCTCACTTGTTTTGGAACGGTCTGCTGGAAGAAATGCTGTGAGCAGGAGCTGAGCAGGCAAAGACATCACCACTCGTTCTTCACAGGACCCTCACGGCAGCTGGGCTTAATGGGGGGGCAGAGGATTCCTAGAACCTGTGGCAGCACTACCTATAAATCCAACCTGGAGCATTTATTCTCCCAAGGAGGCAGAAGAAAGCATCAGCAGCCAGGTCCCAGCCAACACTCGCTCCACTCCTGCAATTCCTCAGCTTCACAGCTTCGAGATCCAGCAGCCTCAAACAGGGGAGTGCCAGTGTGCACAAGGGGTATCACACAAAAAATAACCAGTCTTGTTGTAACAGTGATGGAGAAATCAGATGTCCACTCTCCCATATTCTTAACATTGTTGCCACTAGATTTTTAAAGACCACAAATAAGCCCAAAACTATCTGTGAACTTGCCCTGCAAATCAACTGCAAGAAATTATCTGTTTTAATCGTTCCCTGGGGTCCCAACCTAAATCAAAGTACTAAAACCTAATCTTTTAACTAGTTTCCTTTCTAATGAACCTGCAGCCCTACAAGTCTCCTGAGAAATCTGATGTGTGAGTTTAGGTTTGCATGTTTTTCCTTATAAACCTTGATTTATAGATTGTATAAAAAAATTTTCCAAGGATTTGTGCCATTAAAAGTAAGTGTTCATCAGCTCCAGGAAGCTGGAAAGGTGACAGTATTTTACTGGGCTCTCCTCCCCCTTGCTGCCCCTGCTTCCCAGCCAGAATGTTTTCTCTAGAGCTGAACACAGATGGACTTCTTAGAGCAACAAGAGACTGAGCTCAGACACCGACTCAGAGGGAGAACGACTCGTGAAACAGAGGTTATCCAGAAAGATTGCTAGAAATAAAACAGGGAATGAAGGTACAGAGTTTGGCACCTGAATAAGAAACAGCTCCTGTAGGAGAGGAGAGCTAAATATAGAATTCCTCTGCAACACCAGCTGAAGTCACTGGTGCCTTTCAAAGGGACGTGATGAAATCTTTGGGGATGTATTACACAACTCAGATGGTAAACTGGCCTGAAGCCGAATACCTCTCAGTGCATACATTTCAGGAGGAGTGGATTCCAATAAGTAAAAGTCTGGCCAAGGACTTACAAAGAAAAATGTCGGCAAGCGTCCATCTCAACATCATTCTGTTGGAAACAAGCTGACTTCAAAAGTTGGCAATAAAACTACTAAAAAAACCCCAACTCCAAACCACATCACTAAAAAAAAACTGGCAGGAGTTGGGTTTAGGTTTTTTTATGATGTCCTTTTGAGATATTAGTTTTTAAAAGGCACCTTTTCAATTCTGTTGAGACAGTACAAATTCTGCTACAGGACAGATTACATCAATAACAAATTGTCATAGTGCTGCCCCGTGATTTTCCTCAGTCTCCTGGATGAACAGTTGCATTCACATTTTCATTTGCATGTGCAAATTAAAGAATCTGCTGTGAATACACCTGATCAGACATCAATTGGCAGCATTCTGCAGGAGTCGATGTACTTCATTAAATATACATAAGGGTATGAAAAACTAATTGTGTGACTGGGATCCACTGTTTAGAGCATTAAATAATTTCAGGCATGTAATGGTCTGTACAGAGCTGTGAACGTGGAGGTAGAGAGCAGCTGCTGTGCTTTGTAAGCAGCCGGGTGCTCAGTTCAGGGGGTCTGATCCTCACAGGGCGAGGCAGAACCACTCACAGAGAACACACCACGTTCCTCTGGCAGTGCTGGCGTAATAAAGATGATGTTACTCAAAGTTTAGCTGAGCAACTTGCCTGTTTTTCTTTGGAGATCTCTTGTCCTCTCAGGTAACTTCTCCCACTGTGAGGTGTCCATCCAGGCTTCCAACTCCTATCCACAATATCCTTCTAACCACTGGAGCTCAGGGATCTCTCTCTACTTCAGTTTTGGATCTCGCCTGCAGCCAAGTTCATCCAAAAGCAGTCTGCTCACCTGTCCACACCATCACCTTCTCAACCTCTCTCCTTGCAGACTTTTCTGCCCCATCATCAGACTCACGTTCTCCCACCTGGACCTCTCCTTCTCGGTACCACGATGCTTTACAGCTCGAAGACTGTCCTCTCCTCCTTGGCCTTCTTCACACCCATTCTCCTATCATTTTTTGTCACTCTATTCAACTCATCTTCCCTCCTGATGATTAGTCCTCACTTATTTGCAACTTGTTTTCAAATGAAAATGAATAGGAATGGTAACAGAAGTGTTCATCAAACAAAAAGCACATTTATCCTCAAAAGTGTCTTCACCAGACATGACCTATCAACATTTCAGAGTTATCAGGGCTCCCAGTGGTACCAGCCTGCACGAGTTGAGCATCACATCTGCAGTACTTCATCTGTCTCCTGTGTTCTCAGCACAAGAAGAACACAGACCTGTTGGAGTGACTCCAGAGGAGGCCACAAAGATGCTCAGAGGGCTGGAGCACCTTTCCAATGAGGAAAGGCTGAGAGAGCTGGGGTTGTTCAGGCTGGGGAAGAGAAGGCTCTGTGGAAACCTTATTGTGGCCTTCAATTACTTAAGGGAGCTACAAGAGAACTGGAGAAGGACTTTTCACAAGGGCATGCGGTAATAGAACAAGGGGGAATGCCTTCAAACCAAAGGAGGTTCAGATCAGGTATTAGGAAAAAAATCTTCACTATGAGGATGGTGAGACACTGGACAAGTTGCCCAGAGCAGCTGTGGCTGCCCCTGGATCCCTGGCAGTGTCCAAGGCCAGGCTGGACGGGGCTTGGAGCAGCCTGGGAGAGTGGAAGGTGTCCCTGCCCATGGATGAGATTTAAGGTCCCTTCCAACCCACACCATTCTGGGATTCCAGAGTCTGCTGCCATTGTGTGCTGATATTCTGAGCTGATATTCTGAATTTGGAAGAAGTATTATTTACACTCAGAACAGGCAACCTTAGGAAAGCACACACCTCTGCTGCCAAAGAACAATCACCATCAAGAAACCTCCACAGGAGAAATTTCCATCCTTTAAAACAGCGTACTAATTCTTGGTTAGAAGGTCATCATTCGAGAAGAGTCCACGTTAATTCAGGAACCTTCTGGCAATCTGCTCAGTCTTCCTCTTCTTCTTTGCAGGCAGCTGGCTCAGTAACCTCACAGACAAGTGATTTAAAATCACTTCTTTGTCTTTTATTAAGACAGAAACTATCAAGGGGCAAAGGAATTTTTGAAGCAGAACATCTGAATTTTAGAGAATATGTAACTTTCACTTGAGTAGCAATTGCATATCACAAAGAATATGTTCTTCAGCACCAGCAGGAAAGCTTGTTTTGCCTCAGAGCTCCCCTCAACGTAGAAATAACCAGGACTGCATTTTTTTAATATATCAAGAACCATATCATACTGACTGTACATTTCACTGCACACATTATGAAATGCACTACATCAAATTCTATTCAGTTAAATCAGTAATTTCCTAAACATGCTCCTTTGTTATTAGTACAAAGACCAGCAAAATTTCTCACCATTTTTACATTTATCTAACTTAATATCCAAGTGATTAAAGAAACCACTTACTTGCATTTGGCAGCTCAAGTCCCATTCAAATTTTTGCTTACTACTGGTTTTACAGTATATTTAATCTAAATTTATCATTAAAAGGCCAGCCCCCATGAACTCCACTGGATTAATGCTGACAGCTCATCATTAGAAGGGAAGATCTTATTGTGAAGCTTAAACATTTTCTACTAACAACATCTGAGAAACACTAGCAATATTGAAGGTCAGTTTTGCCACTTGTCTGAAATGAGAGAATGATTACACTTACCAGAGGTAAGAGCAACTAGAAAGCAAAACTTGGTCTTTAATTACTGACTCTACCAAGCTGGAGCTGTAGAGGAAGAGAAACAGGGGCAGGCACCCATTGAGCAAAAGTGCTCAACTGAACTTAACCCTGCATTTTTAACAACTCCTGCAATTAAGCGTTAATTTGATGTCACCTGTTGCAGAAGTGAAAAATCCTAGGACTGTTCAGAGGAAAGGCACATTTAGAGAACAGACTGACAGTCACCACAAGTGTGGTTTATGCTGTTAAAGTCTTTTTCAAAAGATGGAAAAGCCAGCACCTCGTCCCCTGCAGCCTCAGATTCTTGTCCTGCAGAGGGTCCCCATGGCTGACCCTTCTTCTGCAGCCCCACCTGTCTCTGCAGCATTGAAGGGAAATTTGGTAAAGCCTCCAAAGCAGTGACGAGGACGGGCAGAGGACAGGAGTGCAAACACTCTCATTCCTGATGTCACCAGCCCACAGTTTCCTGGCACTGGTGCCCTCCACGGCCTGGGAAGTTTAATGACAGTTTGTGATGCATCTTTGACAGATGGTGAAGTCCCAGCCAGCTGTATGGGGTAAGTTCTGCTGCTTTGGGGGTACAGACCGTAGGTTTCACTCTCTACAGAAAACCTCTTAGTTCCATCCTCCAATGATGGTAGGCTCCAGGCCCAGCTAAGCCTCTAAGCTTCTCAGAAAGGTCACAAGAAGCACAGCTGAGGAATGAAGTGCACTTCTCCCACAAGAGCCAAGGACAAAAAACCTGAGACAAGAGTATTGTAACAAGAAGAAAAATCAAGGATAAGGAGAAAGATTTAGCTGTTATTTGGAAAATATTTTTTAAGAAACCCAAACCTCCATCAGAGCAATTGAGACAAAGCCATGTTGGGTCACTTCCTTTGTCTTCTGTGCAGGGCTCAAAACAATCAAGAGGCTCGGATATTTGTGCAACATCATCCTGAGCCACCACTCTACACTGGGGTTCTGACCTCTCTATGTGACAGGCCACACAAAACAAATTAAAATCTGACTTAATGATGGCACAGGCTTGAAGAGTGGCCACTAGGTTTTTATTCTGTCATGAGAACTAAATTTGACCAGATTGAGTAGAATAGTGAGAACTAAGACAGCTGCACTAATGACCTTTCCAGAAGGGACTGCTGTGTAATGTGGAAATGTCAAGCGTGAGAGACAGCTGGTAACTACAGACTTCTTGTGCAGGAAATTGTGTATATTCTTAATTTTTTCCTTCCTAAATCAACATGCAAGAATTATTCAGCATGCTTGAAAGGCATCCAAAATGCCTGGAAAGGATTTCTCCATGTTTCCTTGTTTTCTTTATACGAGTTCAACATTGTGTCACCGGAGAGGAAGCACAGCCACGTGCTGGATACACTCTGCAGTTCAGAACCTTTGCAGGTTTATGTGCCTTGTAATCTTTAGGGTTTAACGTAAATCTTTGTAATCTGTCTTTCAGAGAAAAAAGATAAATCTGTCTGTCTCTGTTTTCAAACACATGGCAGAAAGAATGAAACACACGCCAGGAACAATACCCAGCAATACTCTGTTAATTCTTCCTGAACACCACTGCTTGGCAGTACACCTTTCTGTCCTGGACGAAAGGGCTGGCTTAAAAGAAGATGTGCAAATATTTTGCACTGTCCTACAAAAGCTGGAGCTGGAGCTCACTGAGGTCTGGGTAAAGCTTCTTTAGTTTCTTCAGCTTTCAGGTAAGAACATTTGAAAGAGAACAAGAAGTAGAGACAAATGTACTACCACCAAAAGTTAACTGCTTATATCACAAGATAACATTAACGCACATTACTGCACAGTGTGCTCACCACATACTTGAAGTAAAACGCACTGTTGTGAAAATTCTCCAGCTTTGTTTAGAACGCATCCCCAGCCCTGAGAGAGCAGGATCCAGAACAAGGGGAGTGAGAGAAAAACACACATTGAGGGAGAACAGGGAGAGCAGACTGAGTTCCAAGTTAGACTGAGCTCCTCTTCCTTTCCAGATAATCCAGGACAGGAGGAGCCTGCCGGGCTCTCGGATGAACTTTGCTGTTTCATTTTTGTGCACTCAGAGGCATCAGCTGCTGAAGGCCGAGACTGCTGATGGGATGAAGAGCAGACATCTCTGAGTCAGGTGTGGGCTGAGCTAACCCTGGAACTGGAAACCACAGGCAATTATCTATATGAGCTAATTATCCCTGAGGTGACCAATTCCACTGCCCAGGCGTGGGGCAGGGGATCTCTGCAATGTGCTCTGCTGCTCCATGCGGACTTGCCTTGGTGCCTTTGTACCTGATTACCTTGGGCAAGGGAGCAACTCTCCAGTGACAGCTGGAAAGTTTAACTCCTCCTCGTTTACAGATTTGTCCTAACCTAGAACATCATGACAGATTTGTCATGATCTCAACCCAAAGGCACTCATTATTTAATTACCACTGATAAAAGTTCGTGCAATAATTATGATGGGCCATGTAGCTGAGTAAGGTACAAAGAAAAACCTTCATAATTAATAAAAAACTATGTCTCATTTAAAACGAGGACAGGTTGAAGAACGAAGTCTGATGCTTTCTCAGGAGAGTCATGGGATGGAAAAGCAGCAAGACAAAGGCCTTCCTCCATGCAAGGAACACTCTTTGAAGATCTCAGAGTCCTTTAAAGGTGAGATGAGAAAAGAAGATCACGGTGACTCATTTGGTCTAAATGTCCTACTTCAGCTATGCTAAGTGCCAGATACTGTCTCCATACTGAATATTTACTTTGAGATTAGAACAAAATAGCAAAAGGCACAGATAAAAGATTTCTCTCAAAGAGTACACAGGTGAGGTAAGAGATTTCTTTTTGGGTTGCCATGACCTATTCAGGGGTAAGGCCAGGTCCAGTTTGAGAATCAAAAATCATTATCTTGAAATAAAAGTTCTACAACTGCTCCTAATGCCATTACTTACCTACACTTTTCTGATGCTACAGAGTATAAATTTGGCTAACAATTGCACAGCTCACATTTACTGCTGCACCTTTGAATTTTACCACCATGAAAACCCAGTTCAACAAACCACTCTATTGTTAGCTGGCTTTGTTATTGATATTTTATCTTCATTTCCTCCAGCCACATTATTCTAGATCTCAGTCTGACAGACGAAGGTCTGCACGCTGTTTCCTGGACTGAGATGTTCTGTGTATACACAGTGAGAAGGATCTTCCAGCTGTACTCCTTATTTCAGGCCACATTCAGCTGACAGCAAGAGCCAGAGGCATTTGAAAAAGTGTATTTTTCAGGTAGGTAGGAACAACCTGGCAGGTGTGTTAGTTAAAAAGCACTAGCAAAACAACACAACAGGATGCAGGAATCGTGGCTGCGTGTAAGACACTGATCTCCAAGCCTCTCAGGAGCTAAACAAAGCTCTGAGGAGAGCTCTTGCACTGTGTCCTCCGAGGGGGCAGGTACATGTGAATTCAGGAACAAAAGAGGTTTGTAAGCCATTTGAAATGTTACATTCAGTGACTTTCCTTCAAAGCCTCAAATTCCTTCCTCAATAATCATTCCTCTGTAATCACTGCAGTACCTCATGACAGACTCATTACAGTAATAACTGGATTCTTCCTGCTCAAAAGTATAAACAGAGAACCTTATTCTTTAAAACACGTCCAGCCACCTAAAAAGAGGTATTTTTCTTAATGGCAGCACACAGCTGGATGTGCAAGCATCAAGCATAGAGCCAAGTACCTGGTGAAAGGTAAAGAAGGTGCAGAAAATAGAAGCAGTTTGGGGAAAGCCGAAGTAGAAGCCCATAAGCTGCTGCTATTCACGCACCACCGCCAACGCTGGCTGCTCCTGTCCACCTGCCCTCGGCACCGCCCGGCTCCTGCCACGGCTGGCACTGCGTCCAGCAGGGCTGAGCCTCTCCCCAGCTCACATGCTGAGCAAAGAGGGTGTTTGTGGTGAGCAAAGAGGGTGTGTGTGGTGAGCAAAGAGGGTGTGTGTGGCCGAGTTTGCTGAACCACAGGTCAACGCACCAGCATGTGGTGAGAGCTGTGAGGAAGGGAGGGCTGGAGGCAACTAGCAGCTCAGCTGGCACAGGCTGCTGCAGAGCCACTGCTCTGAAGAGAAAGATGAAAAAAATCAGATTCTATGTTTAAGAACATGGAAAAATGTTGAATTCCCCACTCTGCTGTATTTCTGCATGGATAGAAGCATCATCTCCCCAGACCCTTCCAAAGATAATAGTTAAGTACCTCGTGCTCAGGTGATTGAGTAGGCAGTGCTATCGCTACTCTTTCTGATGAGATGTCCAAGTAGTTTTGAGAATCAAATCCTTCACTTCCCTCTTTATAATGGGAAACATTAAATTTCTCTACTGCTCGGGACTGCTATGATGACTTGCATGTTCAATCATGAATCATTGTGGCAATAAGGACCACATTAGCTGCTGAGGGATGAAGAAAAAAAGAAACCAAACTAAACTCTATGAGGGGGTTCTGATCTCATTTGCAGACAAGTAAATATTGAGTAAATCTCGGATTTTGGTGGAATTACTCTGGATTTGCACTGTCTGAGCCTGAACCTGAGCCAGGCCCAGACTGTGTTCAGGTAAGCTCATTAAATACATCCCAACCCCTCTGACTCTGCTGGGAGCACTCATATGTTCAAAGTTAATCGCGTGCTTAAAGGCTTTGGAGGATCAGGGCAAGAGGGCTCAGCCACACACAGGACTGAGCTATCTGCTCTATGTACTCAGCTGCTGAAGCAAGCAAGAGTGCAGTTGTCACCACTGCCTCCCACTGCCCTGAAACAGAAGGTTATCAGTTAATCACTCAAGTCCAAGATGGTTTCTCTTCGGGGGAAAAAGCCATTATAATGGTGGCAGCTTCAGACCTTTGACTTTTGGTCTCTGTCCCTCCCTTTAGATCATCCTTCACTGCAGATGTGGTCCCACAGTTGCAGCATCTCCATGTGTACCCAGACAGGCAGGATCTAAGAGTTTACTTTCATTTACTACTGGAGAAGGCTTAGGCATTGCTCAGCTGCTTCTTGCCAGTGCCAGAACTCGGGAACAAGGCAAGGTGAAAGCTTCACATTCCCCACAGGAGGGCCTGAGAGGTGCAGGAAAAAGCAGAATCAAGAACAAGGTTTTGCTGAGGGAAAGGGCAATGAGGAAGGCAGAGAGGGTGCAGGGCCCAACACCAGTCAGTAGCAGACTGCCTGCCTTCCCTGGGATGAACAGCTCCAGGACAGACAGCTCAGCTGCAGCAGGAAAGGCTTAAAGACTCCTGTTGGCAAGAGAAACGGGACACCAAGTCTTCGCTTTTCACCTCCACTGAAATGAGAAGACATGAGGAAAACCACGGAAGCTTATGAAATGTGATTAGTTTGGTATCAAAGGGCCACAACCTGGATAAAGTTTCAATAGGGTCACGTGAGTGAGGGAGTAGGGCCCCCATTCAGTGAACCAGGGGGTTCCTCCCCAGCAGCTGCTGGTCCAGATTAAACCTGAGGCTGAAGGCAGCGCAGCACAGATGCTGAACCTCCTCACTGGTGTCCCACTGCCAAGGGTGCCTGCTCTGAACGTCCTGGACACTGGCAGTTGTGCCTGTTTCATGTGGCTCATCTCCATTATTCCTCACTGGAACACAAAGTCATTTTTAGTTCTGAACAATATGTAAAGTTTAAAAACCTCTCACAATTCTCTGATTTCAAACACAGTTCTCCTCCCCCTTCTTTCCTTTTTTCCTCTAAAATGCAGAAATACACATGCATTAACATAATTAAATGAGCGAGCAGGGCTAATAGGACTGAATTAGTCTAGAAGAAAAGGATATAATTAGAGTGCCAAGTAACAGCACTATCAGTGGTGACACAAGGCTTGGAGCACCAAAGGGACATTCTGCATTACAACATAAAGGCTCCAGATTTCTGTTGGTGACAAAAGTGCCAGTGCACACAGAGTAGGTGCAAGAGGCAGCCTCCCACACAATGTGCTTAAACATCCTACCTCTGCCTCACCCCCAGGACTGGCTCTGCCACGCGTTCCACTGCTAGGGATGAAGATAACACGCCATTGTCAAGGGCAACCACAAAGCTGCTTGTTTCACATTAGCATCCTTAACATCTTCTATCTAATCAGATTTCCTGTTGGTTGAGGAAAGCTGCCTTTCCTCATTACCAGCTGCTATCCCAGATTTCCCTCTCCCCATCTCCAATACATATTTTGCCATGCTTGTCTGCTTTTCTGTGTAAAAAGGTTATGTATGCCTGGAGGGAGACTAAATGTTACCAAAAAAAAAAAAAAAATAGAGAAAGGCAAAAAAAATCCCACATGAAAACAGAACTGTGGGCAAGTGTCCAAGACTCTTGATTGTGTGACTGTGACTAACCAATGGGTGTTTTTTAAAAACACTTCTCTCATTTTATTCCCTCCCCCGGATGTAATAATACAACTCAAATTAGTTTTCCAGGAGCTGACCTCTTTTTATGTAACCATGTTTCATACAGATAGCAGCAGCAGCTTATGTTTAAACTATTTAAGAGAACAAATAGCTGCAAAATGTACTTCAGATGGCCCTTCTCCTGCTAGCAGCGTACTCCTGGCTTGAGGGAAGCTACAAAAACACTCTGTATTTTGCTGCTGCTTGGATGCAATTGTAAACAATGCCCAATGCCCACAGGACCCAGCATCCAGGTAAGGATGTCAGCTCTGCTTGTTTTATTGCATTTGAGAGATCCACGACATTGTAAACTGCAGAACGGCTTTTGACAAAACAAAGCTGGAATGATGCAGAATAAAGCAGCAGGTCAGCTTTTAACACAGTCCCAAGTTTCCCAGAGCGTTAGGGAGGGCAGCATCCCATCTGAACTGCAGTCCAGACTGGCAGCATCACCCTGCTGGCACGGGGCTCCAGCGGAAATTTCCACCTTTGGGGAAGATCGCATCGTTGTGATTTCCTGTTGTTCTCCTTCCTTCCACTCCTACCACTTGCTGCAGTTACTGGGCCAAGGACCTCCTACGTGTCCTCCAGGCTGAGATCAAAGGAACTGGCCCTGGACCTGTTTTCCTGAGGTGCATTTGAGGCATATGCGTGTTGTGAATAAAGATGATGTTGCAAGCAGGCAAGTAGGTGTGGGGAAAAGAACATGAAACCAAGGCAGATTAATTTAGGAAACATGGATCTAATTTTCTCATTCCCACTTTTGCTTTTAGAAATAGGCCAAAGATACGAGGAACAAAACAGGCCCAAGATATGAGAAATGATGGACCACCAGGCTCAGATACCAGCGTGAGGCGGTATTTAAGCCTTTCAGCAAATAGCAGAACATTCCCCAAACACCTCTACAAAAAGCCTGGAAAATCTTTTACCTGGTGTCTTCCTACACGCCTAGGGAGTCCAAATCCTGAAGTGATAAACGAGGCTCCCTGAGCACTAACCCTGCATGAAAGTGGTTAAAAGGTGCAGAGAAATCCATCATCTAAACAAAAGAGTTGCAAAGTTAGAAACATGCAGGCTTTACTATGTGTTCCCATGCCATTATTCAGCAGATTAAAAAGCTGCATTTTTATACTCTCTGCAGAGTCTTTCAAGTCTGCAATTTTCCATAAAACTTCCATTATGACATTTCACTTGGAGAACTTTGCTAACAGCTTCCTAGTTGTTATACTTTCCAGTACCTTCAAAAATGTGTAATTTATGTCACAGTAACAAGCTTAAACATTTCTTTTCCTTTATCCTAACAGCACAATTGAGCTGTTAGCTGCTGGGCTCCCACTGGAAGGTGTTCTGCTAGGATTTGTTTCAGCCACTCCATTAACTCCGATGGACTGTTGCAGGGTTTGCATGGAAGGCACAGCTCAGATCACTTCACGATCAAGATTTTTCAAGCTCCATGCCAACAAACCACTGAGGATGACACACGTCAGTCTTTCAGTGGCTCTAATACCACTGCCAAGCAATTCACAGATTTTGAAGAAAAAGATAAATGCAGCCCAGGCAATTTGAGCTACAACAGAGGCTAAAAGGATTCCTGATCAGATACTTTCCCTCCCGTGCTAGAGACAACATCTTTCAGAGAAACTCGGATAGAAATCACACAACAACAAAAACTGATACCCCTCTGAATTCCCATCCACTCGGGTGGTCGCAGGACAAGCCAGTACGGCCACGGCTTCTTGTGCCTGTCTAGTAATGCAACATTCCTGGAGGAGAGGAGGAGGGATAAACACAGGAAGAGACATTCATCCCTGTGCACGGCAATAAAAGATGACAAGCTTTCCTCTCAGAACCAAACATTTGCACTGAGAATGAATAACAGTGCCATATGCCATGGAGGAAGGAGTAACACAGCTGCTGTTGGAGACAGGCACTGCGCAGATTTATGGAGAACCTAAGAGCAACTCTTGGCTTCCAGGCAGCCACACGGCCGCACTGAGGCTCCCCAGGTCCTCCCTCAGAGCCTGCACCGTGCGAGCCTTTCCCGGCAGATCCCAAATTCCCCAGCACTGAACCAAACCACGTCCCTGGAGACTGACGCTCTGGAGAGAAAAGGCCCAGCACTGGTCTGCTCTCCTTGTTCCTCTTGGACAGGCCACTGGGGTGTAAATTGTTGGTTTATGCACTGAAATGATCAGACCCAGCTAAGAGCTAGTCTTCAGCAGGAATCCAGTTCCCAGCGCAGGTTCCACTGAAATAACCACGAGCTTCTGCTGGAGCTACACATGAGCACACCAAGAATTTGCAACACAGCATGTCAGTCAAGGATGCCAGGTGCAGGGCCCACCTTTTCATGCCTCATGGCTATGGAAATTTCCTGATCACCAAATAGCACGTGCTGAGCACCTGTAGAAGCTCAGCTGCCATCACCTTCCTAGAGGAGCTTGACATGAACAGTTCTGGGCTCAAAATTTACTCATGAACAACACAAACCCTGACAGATGACAGGAAATCCATGACATCTGCTAATCCAGAAGAGTGCTATGGGATTCACCTTTCCTTCACATTTATTGAGCTATGAAGTCACAACTTCTATCAAGTCTGCCCCAGAACTGAGAGAACAACCAGACTTTTTTCAAACCCCGATTTTAACATTGAGTTACATCATCACTGAAACAAGAAACCTCTCCCCAGGCCTTAAACCAGAATGTGTATCAGAGTTAATATTTCTGGTGAGATGATAAATGCTATTTTAATAAAATACTTTTCTTTAAAAGACACAAATCTCCCAGAGGTGATACAAAGAACATTCATGCAGAATTTGGGGAATGTAACAAGAGAAAGCAATTGACTGAAATATTTTGGGCTAATAGTGACAGCTCAGCAAGTGATGCCCATCATTACAGAGAGAATAATGCAAGTGATTTGTAATAAGAACTCCAACCTGCTCACTCTGCCATTCCTGCAGAACTCGATTGTGGCAAAATCCAGCCCTGAATATTTCATCTTAAAACACTTCTACCAGCAGTAGCATTATTTGTCTTGGCAGATACGGCAGCTTATGCAAGAAGTAGAATGCTTACCATGTGAATATGAAGCAGTAATGCAAAACACATATGGAACAATAAGAGAAAGTATTAAAAATATAATTTAAAATAGCTTAATCTTATGTACACTAGATGAACGAGATATACCTCATTGGCAATTTCATATTAGTAAACACAGCATGATAAGAGACCATACCTTGGCTTTATCTGAAAAGGAAAACAATCTACTTATTTTTTTTCTGCTCTGCATGCATTTCATTTCCCAAAATGCAACCAGGCGTGCATTACATACAAACTTCATCCTGCTCCACCCAAGTACAGCTGCCATGAGCATTCTCTAGCACTATGCAGAAGCCTTATGGAGTGCAAGGTGTTGGGGACAAGCCGAATCTGAGTCTAAGTGCCAGATTTTCAGCAGAGTGCAGCTTCAGAAATGTTACTGCGAAGAACCGACTAGGAATCGATGCCGTTTAAGTAGCAAGCAGCTTTTGGCAGCCAAATAAAATGGCAGTGTGTAATGATGAGAGCTGAAACAAACAAACTTTATTTAAGAAAAAGCAGCGTCATTTCTCCTCTAGAATGATCCCGTACGTGGCTTAGATTACAGTGTCCTGTGAGAGCTGCATCAGACACTGACAGGCAAGCAAAGGGACACGAGTGCATCACGCTCCTGCGTCAGCTGCACTGCACTGACACAGGCTGGGGAACACACAGCACACTCCGGGGACATACATGGAAAAAAATAAATAGAAACAAACAGAACATGGATCCATAGTGCCACAAACCTTCGGGCTCTGTGTTCTCTTTGAGGTGCACTTGCTTCAGTGGGCAGCAGAAGATTTCGTGACACTTAGCACGAAAAGGGGACTCTTTTTTCTTTAATTCCGCAGATTGGATCGAATCTTGCCGTAACATAATGTACTCCTGTGTGCCAGGGGGAGCGTCATCCATAACTGTGGTCACCACATAACAAAATGAACTCAAGTTAGAGCTTGAGGAAAGCAATCCAGAGAATCAAATCAACTACATAATGTCAGGGTGGGGGAAAGACAGGAGGGGAAGAAAGGTTCACAGGAAGGAAAATAAACTTTAAAGTATCTTAGTCATGGTGGTAGAAGGGTGGGAAAAAAACATTTACTTTTATAAACAATGCTTCTCATAAACCTTAACATTTTATACCAATTCATGCAGCTTTAATAAACAGAAGAATAACACCCCGCTCCAAAAAGCACCGAAGTTCCCTCCTGTATCTGCTTTATTCTCCTCTAGCACCTCTATCTATTCTGCATGCAGATTAAGAGAAAAGCAAACCAAACATGCTTTTATGGCCTAGCCATAGGCAATCTCTGCATTAACATCAGTGAGCAATCACTCCACATCTGCAGGTAGTGCCACACCAGTGTATCTGCTCCCCAAAGGACGAGGGACATGCCTTTATCGGGATATATAATCACACCCTGCTCCTCAGAGCAAGGATGATAATCCAGTGACATTTGACTTGATCATTTTCAACAGATAGAAGAGTAGATGTACAAAGAGAAAACACATTAATCCTTCTGATGGTTTTCTTGTAAAACAGCAAGTATTTTTTAAAGTTGATCTTATAAATCAATACTGCCATTAATAATATAAATGATACTGAAATGTTTCTGAATGAGGTCAGACTATTAAATGGCAAAAAGATAAAATATGTAGCATAAAGAAAGCTCCAGCTACCTCGAAGTATTACATTACCAGAAAGAATTGAAACACTTCTCCACTATTTAAAAAAATGAAGCCTTAATAACAGAGATAGTGAGATTCCTCAGCTCACAGCTTTAGGCACAGATCATCTCACATGAACAAAAACTAAGTGCTTTTTCACAAGACAGACTCTAACCACCAATTGTTATTTATAGTGTAACACAGAGATGTAAAACCATACCCGAAACCAAACTTAGATTCCCGAACCCTATGTAACCCCCTCCATCCCCCCCCAAAAAATCCAAGAATTAGGAAAGTAAAATTTCAGTAATGAGGAAAGTAACTACTGATAGGCTAGTCTAAAACATGCACTAGCACGCACTAGGTAAGTTTATTTGGTTCTCAAACTGTTGGCCATTAATTCTAACAATTTAACTGCTTCCTAAATATCTGCCAACGCATGGACATCTTAAAAACTTGTCAGATTTAAACACGGATGCTCTCAAACAAATATTATCCTATTGCATTCTCATGCACAGGATTTTTTTTCTCTAGTGAGAGTCACATGTGAGTGATAAATTCAACTTGACAGTCTTTCTGTTCACAGTGAGCAGCCACCTTCTTTCAAGACCTCACTAATCCACCAGAGAAACTTTGCACCTTGGCTGTTGTTGCTTCATTAGACTACACCCAGCATCAGTAATACACACTAATAATCCATATAAAGTGTCATTAAAAGGGATGCATAATCTAGTAGGAAAGCACAAGTGGTTCAAAAAAGAGCAGCTGGTCAACAGAGCATGAGGTCTGGGTTCCCATTTAATTACACCCTTAACAATACCAGTTTTACCCTGGCTTGTTGGCAGGGTAGGACGTGCTCACGGAACACACTGACAGCCCTGAGACTGAAGGGCAGCTGCTGGCAGTAATTACTGAGAGTCAGCACCCAAGATAAGCCGAAGACCAACGGGCCCTGAAGGGTCACTCCTCAAAAAGCCACCAGGCAGCAGCTGCTGTTGCAGGCGCCCGTGTAAAGCCACCAGAGCAGTGTGCAGTGCCCCGACGGTGCCAGAGCCCCTGCACGGCTCTGACACTTACAGGGCTAAGGGACAGCGTGTGCCATGAAACACCAGCAGCCAGAAGAGGAGCGAAGGGCATCCTCAGCTTCAGGAGCCAGAGAATTACCATGAGGTTCAATGCCGGCCTGTCACTTCAGTGAAAAAAAAGCATAAAACAGGCTGGCAGCTGCTGAACAGGGTTTGCAGGGGAGAGGGAGCTACTGCAGATCATGGACACGCTCTCCCAGCTGCAGGAGCTGTCTGGCACTGGGGTAGGATTTCCTGGCTTAGGTAAGCTCAGAGCATGCAGCATCCACAAACCAATTCCATGGACGGACCCCATTCGTCACGTACTTGGCAAACAGATACTTGACATGATTATGTAGGCCCCTCTCCCATCTCAGGCAAGCTGAGCTGGAAAAGACATAACCAGTCCTTTACCAGTCACCTACACGCCCCCATCACCACCTGCACACAGACTTATTTAAATGAGAATAAACCCCAACAGGACCCACACCTTCAGTAAGCGAAGAACATCCTGAAGTCAACAAAACACAAAAGGACAGCAGGTGAAAAATGAGTCTTGGTTCTGAGGGCCATTGTAGTCCTGACACCTGGAGCAAACCCCAAGAACCACAGCACTAAGACAGCCTTAATGCTGGAATGATGCATGGATAACTTAATTGGTGTCAGTGTTCTGAAGGAACAGCTAAAACCTTTTCTTGCCATGATGAATGGCCTCAAGTCAGGCTGAGAACTTATTACAAAACGAGGAACACCCAATGACTCTACTGCGTCCTTTTCCATGCTACGATGACAGCCAGACACCCTCGTGGAGCCA
This sequence comes from Rhagologus leucostigma, assembly GCA_013397725.1. NCBI lineage: Eukaryota > Metazoa > Chordata > Aves > Passeriformes > Rhagologus > Rhagologus leucostigma. Next base: position 365,137 of record VZTD01004794.1, on the reverse strand, counting down.
CTGAGATCACAGCAGCAGGACCTCCAGTATGGGCCCCAAGAACCAATCCACAGGCAAGTTTCAACTACCCAGAATCTCATGTAAAAAGCTTTAAAAACCTGATGGCAAGATCATCAGCGCACGACCATGAAAGGATCATTATTAAACGACTGTGAAGAAGCACTTTGAAAAAGGGAGAAATATCACCAGGCATCTGCTATGACTTTGCCAGTGGGATAAAACCCACACTTACGAAAGAATTACATGTACAGAGGAGTAGGAGAGAAACCATACACCTCAGGGAATTAACAGAAATCCAAAGCGGGGTTTACATCCTGTGCTACGTGGAGCAGAGGACATTGTTTGCACTCAACTGTTTCCTCCACTGCAGACTCCAGCTGCAGCACCTGGGATCTGCTTACGCTCCTCTGTGCAATGCACACATCCACGAGCCTTGAATCAGCTCATCTGGGCAGTAAGCACAAGCCAGCAACCAAGCTCAAAATGGGAGCAGAAGACCCATGAGAAGCCTGGCAGAGGCTTGGCTTCTCTCCATCACGTGGATGTTGCCCTCAAGAGCAGAGAGAAGAAGTCTTCACTGGGGCACATCTACATTTCCTGGCACCTTCCCGAAGGCAGATGTGTAACCATTGTGCCAGCCTCCAAAATTCTGCTGTTATGTTTCAGCAGCTAATTTTTTTTTTCCTTTCATCCTAATGTACTCCCCATTCTCATGGGTAGAACACATCAGTGCTCTACATTCCCATCTTCCCATGAAAAAAACAGGGATAAGACTATGTATGTCATGGACACAGGTCATCAATACACTGCTAAAGAACTTGTATATTCTCAGATGAAAGTGATACATAAATACTACATAGTTTAAAAAAAACGAATCCTTTTTTCTTGCCTTCACCATCCCCTCACAATTTGATGGAGGCCAAACCCACAGGAACTGTGTATACATGAGAGGAATTTGCTTAGCAGTAAATATAAAATAACTGCAGTAACTATTATGTTTCCTCCATCAAAACATTCAGCTTGCTAAGTAGCACCCTGTAGCACATTCTTTAGCTCAAATAAAATAATAATAATTACATTAATAAAAACTCGATGTCAACAAGCCAGCAGGAAAAAAATTTCTTCTTCCTATAAGCTTTACTGAGAGAAAACGATCTTTAGAATGGCTGCCGGCACCAGGATGTTTTTCAAGATAAATTCAAACATGTTTACTTTATATAAACACACCAGCTAAACAGTCCGCTGGTTTGTGTCTTTCTTTTATGTCCAACTGCATTTCAGTCCCATCTAGAATTGCCAGAAACCATAACATCAACCCTGTCCATAGGCCTTGGCTCGGGTTCCAGCTGAATAATCTTTGATGTAATTCAGAGTTTAATAAAGCTGTAAGGAAGTATCTTTCCCCCTGGTTTTACATAGAGAGGCTTCAGCTCTGCTAGCTAAAGGCTGTAACAACCGTAGGGCAAATAAAATCCAGGCAAAACAAATCCTCCTGTTCCTGCTGGACTGTTGTTCTTGTATGTACGACACAATTTAACACAAAAAAATTATACTCCCATGGATCCATTCACTCCTTGAATGAACTTTTCAGGTCATTACCTGAAACACGAATTTTCTTCATTCTCTAACTTTTCATAGCCTGGTTGGTTTTACATGCTGTGAGCCCCAGGACGCTTACACTTGCAATAAACTAGTTTTGCTGGCATTTTGGAAGGACTGAAGTCGTGTCTCCACACACGAGGTCTTCCAGCCACAGACAGCATTAGAGCGCCTCTTAAATCCTGCACCCACAAAGTGAAGAAAATCCCTTCTCTTCGGCACGGGGGAGGAAGCTGCAAAAAAATCCATTCCCCCAGTATGACTTTTTGGAATAATGAGAGCAGCAGCTGATGCCTCCCCACTGTCACCTCCCCACTGTCACCTCCCTGGCGGTGACACGGAAGAGAGATGCTCACTGAGCACCTCCTTCATCCTCTGCCTCGCCACCCACATAAAGGACATAAAGGTCACAAATGAGGTTATACAGGCCCTGGGGCTGTTTAGAGTTGTGCAGGAATTTTTTTTTTTCCTTTTAGAGGAAAACATTAGGCTATCAAGTTGCTTTCAGCTCCTTAGGAACAAGTCTAAAAAAAACCTTCTCTAAAATAACTTGCTTCAAGTGACTGCCTGTAGGACAGGGAAGGGTAGGCAAGTGGGGTATTTTGCCGTAATAACATCTTCCTAGTTGAGACAGCTGATGAAAATCTCTCAGGTATACGTGCAGCAAAAATTGCCTTTGCTTCTTTTCATCTCTGCTTTATTTTCCCCCTAATTTTCCCCAGTTGAAGGTGTGATTTTTTGTTAGCCACCTGAACAACATAATAAACACAAAGCACAACAATACTTAAAAGCTAATTGAAAAAAAATTCTATTCTGGGGTTGTGAAACACTCAAAACCTCTTAATGACAACATAGTCTATCCAAACCATTTCATTATTAAGCTTTGCCAAAATCTTGATGAAGTATTCTTACCAAACAGCCCTGGCACTTCTGCATCACCCAGAAATCTTATTTTCAGCTTGCAGCTGTGTGCTCCCAACTTTGAAGTCTGGTTGACTCTGACTTGCAGTTTTCACAATGAAGACAGATATTACAGGAAGAACAAGCAGCCAATTATCTAATTTTTATTCACAGCAAGCCATTTCTGGAGCCCCTCATTTTGCATCACTCCTTCCTCTCCAATATACCACCAAAACCAGGCCCCACACCAGCTCATTTCAAACTGAAAGAAACAAAACAGCAAAAATACCTTGTGAAAGGCACAACTTTCTTTAGATGATTTTTCAAAATTAAAAGCAGGCTTAAAACGAACTCTCATTACATCTGGAAGCTGCTGCTGGACGGGGTCCGTGACGGATGAGAGGCTGCCAGGGACAGCCCAACTCCTTCACTCTTACAGGGAAGCAGCGCCTGGTCTTTTGTTCTCAAACCAATTGTATAAATTTCCTCTCAGGCAACTATTTCCTGTGCTTATTTTTCAACTGATATTAAAAGGACAGTTTTATAGCATGCATGAATAGAGCATAATTTTGAGATGGGCACTAACAGTCTCTAAGAACTCAGACACTTGGGGAAGCAAACGCCTTGCCCAATAGAGGGCTTTTAGTACTTGAACTAATGAGTTTTCAAACTGCTGATCTAAATCAGATTGCAGTTGGTTATTAGAATTTGAGGCTTTTGGGATTCAACAGTATATGGCCTAAGAGTGCTTTTCTATGTTTTTTCTGGTGGAAAGGGAGGGTAACCTCCTATTTATGGCATAAATATCACAGGAATATTTGAAATTCACCACTGATGTCTAAGGAATACTTCTTGTGGTAAAGCCAAGGTCCCAGCTCCTGCTGTGACTGCTGTGTAAGGCAGAGTCACAAAACTTCTCCAGGCAGCTGCAGCCCAAACCTCAACATCCACCCTCCCCTGGGAAGGCTCCCCATCCCACATGGAACACTGTGCGTGTTTGTTACCCCAGCAGCAGCCACAGGAGCCCCAACCTCATCCAAACAGCCCCATGCTGATCAAAGCCTGCAGCACAAGCACCCCTAAAGACTCCTGCCAACTCCTAAACCTACTTGGGGGCCTCATTCCTTGAGCACTAAACAGAAATCCCCTCTCCGAAAGTCTGCACGCAGAGCTGAATGTCACAGTCCTACTCCCAGGGCTGGGTCAAGCCCGTGCAAAGCAGGAGGTTCAACACGGCCCGTCAGTGCCACCTTCACCATCAAGGAAGCAGGAACAAACTCCAGGGAAAGCTGCTGCAGCTCACGCACAGGTCCATTTCTCCTCTCCAAGAGAGAGCTCCTCCCTGCTTTAGATGGATCGCTCACAATTATTGCACAGTCCCTGCTGATACACTCGATGAAATCCTTATTGGAGAACCCGAAACGAAGTGAGCCAAAATTACATGGTTAAAACCTACTTTAGGCAAAACATTTCATGCTGAATTAATTTTTAAGGTTTGCACAGCTCCACCTTCATTCCCACATCAAAGAATTTCTCTGATGATTTTAGATAGTGATTTATTTTCTAATTTGAAACTACTTTCCATTGTGAAATATCTTTGTATTTTAAATTAGTGACTGTCTTGTGATCAAAATTGAAATATGAAAGCTCTTTCAACCACATTTCCTCCAACATATGTAGAAATTTCTAAACTTTTTGATCTGCTGAAAAATTCTGAAATATGCTCTCTTTGGGTCAACCAGAGTAATTTTTTTCAGATCTTCCAAAAATATTTGCACAGAACACTCCTCCTTGATCTAAAAGAGTAATTGGATTAACTGCTAGCAGTAATAGGCTGTTATCCTCTGAAAAGACTAGCCCAGATAAGGCTGCATTTAGATCCTTGTGCATAATAAAGACAAAGACATACGACATCAAAAATTTGTTGATAAATTCTGCTAAGAATGCATCTCCTCTTTCCCCTGTGGAAACGGCACCAACATTTCTGCACAGAGCCTTATCTGCCAGCTATTCCAGGCACCCATCTACCACGAGCCAGCCTTGGATTAACTCTGATCTGGCCACTGTTCAGCGATGCAGCTCTAACCATGACCTTACCGCGCCCACACGCCATGACGGGAACTGAAGGCCCACTTCAAACTGGACCCACTTCTTAGGGACATCTGCTGCCTTGGCTTGAGTTACTGATGTGAAGAGAAAGCTTCCTACCCTGGTACAGCCTCAGACTGATTGATATTTATTGAGGATTTACTGATTGTTCAGGTAGGCAGCGATGAAGTTGCAGCAAAAAGTCCAAGGGCAAACAAGGGAGACTCCGGCACCTTGGGAGGTCTGGTTAAAGGATCAGGAGCACGAGGAGCGTTCTGCTCCATCCCTGCAGCTGCAGGGAACAGTAGGGGAAGAAAAAGGAAAAGGCAGCACATCGGTGCCTTGTCCTGAGCCTGGTGTCACCAGCAGAATGTCGTTTCAGTGGAGGTTTAGTTTGATATTGGGAAACATTGCTTCACCAAAAGGGCTGCCGGGCACTGAAATCGGCTGCCCAGCAATGCAGTGGAATCACGACCCCTGGAGGGGTTTAAAAGATGTGTAGATGTGGCACCTGGGGACATGGTCTAGTGGTGAACACGGCAGCGCTGGGGAAATGGTTGGGCTCAATGATCTTTGAGTCTCTTCCTACCTAAACAGTTCTGTGATTCTAAGAGCTTGGTTTGGGAGAAGGGCAGCTTCCAGGTGCTGCCAGGCAGTGCTGTCAGCCTCCTGCATCTGAGCTGTGACAAACAGATTCACACTCCTGCTCAACTGGGGCTAAGGAACAGCCACAATTTACTCTCCACTGTGCAGACCCATCACCTTTGCCTTCCCAGACATCAGGACCTGTGGTTTTGCTGTGCCAGAGAAGTGCCCACTCTTATTTAAACTCTGCAGCTCAGCTCACTGCTTTGCTGTGCTTGCCCCTGAATGAATGAATATTTATTCTCTGCCTATTCCGAGTGGTTTCCTGCTTTTCCCATCTGCTAAAATAAATGCAAGCTGGCTGCTTTCCAAACAGGTGGGCTGGTGCATGCAGCACAGCAGACAAGATAGTAATTTACAGGGTACTACTCATTTTTCTGGAGCGTGCGTGTGAGAAGCAACAGGCACAGGGAGCAGCAGAGCTGCGAGCACACCCGTGTGGAACTGGGGACACTGTGGCTGCAGCGGCTGGCTCAAGGGAGGACACTGAACAGCAGGACCTGCTTGGCCAGCTTCAGGAGATAAACCATCCAAATTGCACAGCCACCAAGGATCTGGCTCTTAGGATCAAGTTGTGGCTGCCACATCAGCTGCTGGATCAGACATTTCTCTTTCTGCTCCAACAACACGAGACAGAAGCATCATGGAACACAGGAGGAGATGGACAGCAACTCCAGATGAAAATACGAACTTGCTCAAACCCCTCACTCACCCCTGTCTACCACAAAACCCACTTGGACCAGCTCATGGCAAATTTAAAAAATTTTGTGACAATTTGTGTCACAACAGTGAACTACATTCTCCATCGACAAAGTCTGGGACAAAAAGCAAGGAATGTCGCTGTTTCTAAGAGAATATCCTTGACGTGTGGTGAAAATCAGGCATGCAGAGGAGAAGGTGCCAACAGAACTGCTACAAAGGTCCAGGATGAGTGGGAAGCTACCAGTTTTTGAGAGCTTCAGAGAGCTATAGTTTGCTACTTATGAAATATTAGAATACTCTTGTGTATCATAACTTTAATGAGAATTTAATTATTAATGTAGCCCTATTTGGAGAATAGTTTCAAATGATAAGGGAAGTAGAAGTGGGAATGCCTGTAGCTTTTTTCCTCCTATTTATGGAGCATATATTGTCAACAGCTGGGCTACAAAGAGAGACAAACCTCCCTAGTGTTGGGAAGAAAAAAAAAAGGCAAAACAACAAAAACACAAAGAAAGAACTAAAAAAGATCAGGATCCTCTAGGAAGAGCAAAACAAAGAATAGTAGCTTGAAAATGGCAAAAAAATCATCAAATAATAGACTGCATCCCTCCTGGAAATCTGAAAGGATCAGCCATGCCTCTTGGGAGCAGGAGATGAACTCCAGGCTGCAAGCCTGTTTCAGAGATTGTCACTGCTGCAGCTCTTGGGCATTTCTCTTGGAAGAAGCAGACAAGAACAGAAGCACCATTCACAAAAGGACAGGTGACACCTCCCAATTATTTGCCCCATTTACTGAGGATTAACAAAAGGAAGGATGCAAGAAATTGAGTGTTTTAAAATTCAAACTCATTACAGAAAGAGCTGTTCAGAGAAATGGCCTCAGAGGAAATTTTTCAAAGCGAAGCACAGAAAACTCATCAGCAGAAGCCAAAAGGCTCAGCGTGCCACGGAGAGGTGCATAGAGTGTTCCACAACCCTGGGAAGCAGCAGAACCCTGCACACTCCTCTGCTTCGGCACCCCCACCCAAGGGGGCAAAGAGCTCTGACCAGAGCTATGCACACAGAAGCTGAACAGCAGAAAAGTTCTTTCAGAAAAGAAATACATCATTTAACCTGAAATTAGTACTACTCTTCATTTTAAGTTTGGAAATTATTTTTAACAGGTAAAGATCAGGCTTATGCAGATAGGGTCCCTATATACAAACACACATGTACACAAAACATTTCAATTTTAAAACAGTCAAATGAAAGGCCGTAATATTTTCTCACATTATTTTCTGAGACTAAGCTTTAGTTAAGCTGAATTCCACCCACAGGTGATTTTGCACAAATCACTTGTTGCACACCCCAAAAATTTACCCAGCAAGTTACACCGTCTTGAGAAATACTACTCAGCTCTAAGCTCAGTGGAGTCATTCACACAGCCAAGAGAAACCTCTGCCTACACTGTCACTTCTGTTTACCAGTGTGTTACCTACTGCAGCAGCCACTGCTGGAGCAGCTTTCCCCAGCCCAGCTGCCAACGTTATGACTGAATAATCCACTTCAAGCTAGCTGACAATCAGCCAGCTCTTTTCTCCCCCCATCTGGCCCATGCAGTGTTAAGTCATCATATCCACTTGCACAGCCATCGACTGAGGAACAACACCCACAACACCACATTGCCCCCTTTCCTGAAACAAAAGGACTGCGTTTCAGAAGCCTCCACTTGACACAGTTTTAGAAACTGTACTTGAAAATATTTTTCCCCTCTCTACACTTACCTAAAGCCTTTCAGACACTGCAGAAATCCATGTACAATTATGCCGTCACTGTTACTCGGTGTAGCTACAACACGCTGCTTACACAGAGAAGGGCTTCACTTTTCCCTGTTAATCAATTTAATCAGCAACAAGACAAATTAGCAGAAGATTAAACTGTCTGTTTTCCTGTTACTGCCCACCTTAATGATCACACTTGTAGAGTCCAAGTAGATGTTCTCTATACTGAGATCTTCTCAGCTCCCCAACAACTTTCTTCTGTACACTGCTATGGTGCTCCCACGTACTGCCCAGCGCATCTGCTCTGTCCTAACAACCTAAGTGCACCAGAATTACAATAATTTTCGCACAGTATGGCCTTAGATGATATTATTATTTTACTTAAAGTGGTAGCATTCGGTTCCTTGAGACAGCTGCATGATCATCTGAAAGGCAAGGCGAGAGAGGCAATCAGTACGAGGTCACTGACAGCAGGAAGGGTTTTGCTCCCTTGCTGTGAGCAGCGAATGTGCAGCGCCTCGGCTGATGACAGAGCGGGGAGGACTTGCACTGCCCAGGTATCAGCCTGAATAGAGAGAAGCTCGCAGCAGAAACTGGAGCAAACTTCACCGCAGCAAGCGTGGAGCTACCAGCTCCTTCCTCTCCAAGGGCACCCTGTGGGGGATGTCTTGGCAGCCCCTCTTGCCCCTGTCCCGTGGATGGGCAGAGGATGAGCAGGACCTTCTGGGCTCTGCAAAACGAAGCAGCCAACCTACCCCAGCTGCACGCCCCGATGGTGGTACTGAGCCAGGCTGAGCAGAGCCAGCACGGCAGGAGCTCCCCGTGCCTCGCGCTGCTCCGGCCGCCTCTGCTCACCGCGAGCGGCGATGCCGCGCTCAGGGCACTGCGAGGCGAGGGCAGGGAGGGAGGGTGAGCCAGGGGAGCTGCCCCAGGTGCAGCTCAGAGCACTTCACAGCGATGGCGGTGTGCACAGAGGTGTCTGTGCTCGCACCTGGAACACCACAGTGCTGGCACTCTACAGCCTGATCCAAAAGGGATTGCAATGCGAGGTGTTTGCAGACCGGCTAAAGAGTTAACAGCCAAGACTGTGCTAAGACAAACCATAAATAACTCAGCTGAGTGTCTCTGGCCCAGCAGATCACCGGTCTGCTCAAACAGCCTGGCCAAGGCCAACGTGTCGGGCAGTTGTTCCTGACTGACTGACACGCTGTCACCAACGGGAAGGGCACCGTGACACGATCGCCAATATGGAAATAAAATGTAGCTCTTTTACAAACCAGCACACAATTCCACACAACTTAGCAGGAAATTCAGATGCTTCTACAGGTGATCTCCATGGCCGGGTGGTTGCCACCCTCTGAGCTCGCACAGCTACCATCCACTGCCAGCTATGGGAGACAGCTCTGCACCAGGAACTCCTACTGCTACATAAACATGATCACAAACACTCAAGATGCAATACACTATTTGGAATTAACTTCTCCAGAAATCAAAAGGCAAAATGATCAAATAAGGCTGTTCTGTTAAAGCAGAAATAACAGCGGAGTTTATTGCCTTTGTGTATTTTTATACCACATTGCATAATATGCTCGCATTGATGTTCAGCACCGTAAATGACATAAAAAACAACCCAAGGCAGCAAGCACAGCAGAGCCCTAAGAAAAAAATCATCACATTTCACATTCCAGTGCATGAAGTGAATGCTGCAGTCCTCTAGCTTACAACAGTCTATCAAAGTTAGCAAAGACAAATGTGTGTCTTAGAAAAAAGACATTGTTTCAACATTGAGCTATAAATTAGCTTCTGGTTTTTAGGAGGTAGTAAGTGGTCTTTATTTTAGTACAAGAAAAAGCCACTCTCTTCAAACTAAGGACATTGCATACTGCATACTGTAGTTGGGGAGCTGCCTCGTGATACCACGCTCACTTCTGTGCTGCTTTGAAATCATCCATATTAGCGACAAGTCCCTATTTTGTGTCATTACTGTATTTATGCCTACTGGGCCTTTACAGATGTCAAAATAAATTAAAACATTTATCCTGAAAGTTGATTGAAAAACTTTAAAACATGAGAAGTACGCTGCTGCTGTAAACACCTGAAACTCATGGATTCATACCAGCTCCTGTTAAACAAAAAAACCATCAGGAAAAGCTTCAGAGCAATTTGCAGCACCTGAATATTTGGCCTAAAGAACTGTCAAAACAAGTGCTGGAGTACACAGGGCCTGCAAACCCTCATTACTGAGCACTGCACTGCTCTGGACAGCTCGGGTTTGCAAACCGTGTTCTCAGCAGCATTTGCACAGTTCCTAATCACCAGTGGCCAGAGTCCTTCTATTGCTCCTTGCCCTGCACACCACATAAGCATTTACAGTATTTTTAATATTAGCCCCCAAAACTCCACTTTTGCATCTTAAGTGCCTGCGGGAAAACTCAAAATGAATTTTTAACAGCTTCTCAAAGAATTAATTTAGGGAATGAGGTCCTTGCAGGTTGCAAACCAACCCACCTTTCCTCTTACCTTTAAATTTACTAATCTGTAACTTCCATTCTACCCGTGTACTCTGCTCCTGAACTGAAATTCTAAAGAGCACTTTGCAAAATTTTATTAACATTTTAGTCTGCCTTTATCTATTAATTTCACAACAGATACAGAACTGACAAAGACTTCTGTGCTTGCTATTGCATGCACTGCTTGCCTCCACACTACAGAGAAGGGAATAAAAGCTGCAGATCCCAGATGTGCTATCCCACCCCCAGAACGGTCCTACCTGTCTCAGGCTTCTGCGATCAGTCCGTGAGAAGCCCTCTCTGGAAGGAAGCAAGCAGTGACTTTGAGCTGCTTCTCCTTGTCCTGAGCTGTCATGCAGATGTGGGATTGAGGCTGTCCTGACTGCCTGTGGATCTCCAGGCTGCTAACACAATGATCAGAGATGACTCACTGTCACTCTCACATACATTAAATGGTTCTGTCGATTTTCTGACTTGACTTATTGCCGTAATTGTTGTGTCTCACAGCTGAGGGGCTGACACTGGGGTTGACTCAACCACCAGAGAGCTCCCGCAGCCGTGCTGGGTCAGGCTGCTCGTGTCGCTGGGGCTCAGACCTTGCCCTCACCCAGGAGAAGTTTGTCTCTCCCATCAGGTAAGAAAACAAAAGGGAGCTTCCCTTGGCCGTATCTGACATTTCAGCACTGGAGTTTCCCTCCAGGAATGCTTTGCATATCATATATTAATAGATTCTGACTAAAAGCTTTAGCTTCACATCATGTCTAGACAAAGTGTCCCGCTGTGGGCAGTAGCCTGGAAGGGCACTTGAAACAGCTGTGGGTGAACAAAACATAAACTGTGTTGCTGACAGGTTGTATGCACATTGTACCTCATTTATTTATTCTCCAAAAAGTGAAAAAAATGGGAATTTCACAGAAGTTTTAGACAGAAAGAGGCCAAAACTCAGGCTGGCCAGAGAACCAGGAACAACCCACGCTGTCCCTAGGCTGGACATCAGGAAGAATTCCTTCACTGGAAGGGTGGTAAGGAATTGGAAGGGGCTGCCCAGGTTGGTGGTGGAGTCACCATCCTTGGAGGTGTTCAAGAAGCAAGTGGGCATGACACTCAGTGATCTGGTCTACTCAACAAGATGGAGATGGGTCAAAGCTGATGGGACTCCATGGTCGTGGAGGTCTTTTCCAACTTTAATGATTCTACGATTGCATGAGAAGCTGTGGCTGCCCCGTCCCTGGAAGTGCCCAAGGCCAGGCTGAACAGGGCATTGAGCAACCCGGGCTAGTGCAAGGTGTCCCTGCCCGTGGCAGGGGTGGGGCAAGATGACCTTTAAGGTTTCTTTCAACCCAAACCACGCTGATCCTATGTGCATCACTCAACACCTAGAACAAATGAAACAGTCAGAAGGCAAGAGGGGAAGAAGATGAAAGTTCCACAGAAGATTTTGACGGCAAAAACGTGAACAGGCTCTCTCCAGAGTCCAGGTGCACTCAGCAGTGTCCGTCTACACCCTGGCTGCACTCTGACAGTACAACTGCACCCAAGAATTGACCAAAACTCCTTCACACCACAGAATCCATGCAGAAAAGGGACAGCACAAAAGCACCACAGCTGCAAAGCCACCGTAAACTGATGCTGGAAGCAAAGAAGAGGTGGTAAAGTATTTATAGCCCACCAGAGAGTCTCTACCACTTCTCAGCAACCACCAGAGTTTGCCTGCCGTTGCCGTGTCACTTGTTAGGTGAACGCTGCATCTTGATGTAAAACCGCATCACAGCTTCCCTTCATTTAAATGAGCTGCCTGAATTGAAAGCATTTAACTCCCTTTCAGTGCCTTTCATTATGCTCTAACACGCTGTGGTGCGATTACAGCTTTAAATATTTACTTGACATTATCTTGCATCTGGCAAATGTATTCTGATACTCCCAAGCAAGTCCCATGCAGGATTAAGTTCTCCACTGGTCTTTGCACAGTGGTAATGGATCCCATTTATTTCACCGCTGCAATTCTCTCCGAATTAGGGCTGCAAAGTCTAAGAAGTTTTCCAACAATTCTGTTAAAATAGATGAGATTTGCGTCATTTGAAACCAGACTGATTTCTAAGTTTCTATAGCAGTTAAGACTTTTTCTGCCTCCATTAGGCTTTCTCATTTTCTGTGCCACTCAGACCCATACAAAGACTGACTGTTACTCTGTTAGTGCTGTCAATTTGTATGCATCTTCTCAGCTTATTCTCTTGTTGTTAATTAACTATTTCATATTGCAAATTCCCATTTTTCAGATAAGGTGCTGTTGTCACAATAGCCCTGTAAGTGAATTATTATAACTATAATGCAGTCATAAATAACACATTACAAGGCTTAAAATATGTATTTTTTTACAGCTGCTGCAATCCAGTTGGCCTACATGTAATAGAAATTGTGCACCCATGAAATTAAACTGAGTAAAAAAATTAATTTTCAAAGGCTTAGTTCTCTGAAAAAGTTATTGCCTCTAATTCTTTTTGGTCAAATGTTATTTTCTTTCTGATGCTAAATTAGAATACTAAAATAAATAAAAATGACAGCCTCTGGGTAGGGAAGTAATGAAGTAATGAACAGCAACCAAATTCCACTGAAGGCCAGGCAATCATGCGAGTGGGAAGGAGAGAGGAGAAAAACAAGCACAGAAATATTTTCTAATGAACCTGTGGCAGGATAACAGAACTCTCAGACAAGTCTTCAGTAAAACACTCCAGAGTCAACTTCTCCATGAATTTCTTCACAGGCATTCACAGGCTGTTTTCCATGGACCTGGTTATTGTTTCAGAGACCAAGAAGAGCCCAAGAGCCTGCCCAGGAGCTCCAGGAGACTGGAGCCACCCGCACGCCTCACAGCTCCTCCTGCCCCAGGGTCCAGCCCAGCCCTGCATCCCCGGCCGTGGCCCCACAAACCCAGTGCCCGGGGAGGAGCCCTCGACCAGACCTGCTCCTCCCGAAAGACCAGGTCTGCTAAGAGGAAAGTGACCACGGGAGAGGTTTTCTTCCTCTTCTGCCCAGGGCAAGGGCAAAAAAGGACTGCACGGTCTGTGATCATAACCCCATGAGCTGGGAGAGGGGGTCAGCAGTGGGTAGGGTGCCCAGTTTATCCTCACTGCTGGCAGCAACACACCCACACTGGAAACTGGTGACCTAAAGAGACTCAAGCAGTGGGACACAACCTCAGGATAAGAATTAGAGAGCCGGGTCCTGACCTTCAGTGGTTTCTGTAGTTTCAGAACTAGGAGGGTAAAATACGAAGTGTGGTTCATCACTAACTGCATCTCCACATTCCTCCCTCCTGGCAGAGACACTAAATAAAATGTGCTTTGATTCGATGTCACCAAGCCTTCTGCAATCAATTCACCTGTGCTCCCAAAGAACGCCCTGATGACAGAGATCTGGGCAGACAGAGTGCACCTGAACCTTCGCAAAGGCCACAGCAAGTGCCCCCTGCTCTGCACTGTGCCTTTGCACGGGTGCTACCTGTGCTGCCCACGGGACACACACCCCTCACGGCTCATTTCCTTCTGCACATCGCCCCCATCCCACCCCGGGCACGCACCCAGTGAGCAACAAACAAAATCCTGCTTCATTCTAAGCTTTGGTTGGGTTTTCACAGCCCCAGGAGAGTCGGCAGGATTTAATTTGATCTCAGAGCCCGTGTGCAAGGAGATCTAACTCTAACAAAAAGACCAGCTGACCAGCACAAAAGGCCTGCACAACCTCCCCCCTTCCAGGGATTCAACACAGATGCTCCAGCACAAAGTCAAGGGAACATTTTAAATATTTCTATCACCTTGCTGTGCCCCTGACGGCTCAGGCTGCAGGCAGGCTGCTGTGCCTGCATTCCTACAGCACTGCACAAATGTAATTTTTCCCATTTATTTGCCACGAAGATACTCAGCCAACAACAAAATTGGGAGTGGGAGCTGCCCAAGAACAATTTTGTCAGTTTCTAGAGAAGTAAAAACTCAAAAGAACACTTTTTTCCCAAGTTGCAGTAATTACACAAGTCCATGTTTTTCGGCCAGCCCAACATTGCATTCAGTGGAGCATCCTGTAAAATGTCTCCCCAGTTTCTCCTGAACGGCCTCTAGAACTCTGGCAGTGGAGCCTGCTTAGTCAGCACCACAAACAGAAAGCTATTAAAGCCTGAGCCACAAGAAGTAATCTCTGCTAGCCACTCACACCATCCCACAGGGCAGGAACACGACCCACCAGAGATGTTCCCAGCACTGACTGCAGCCTGGACATTTACATTTCCTTCATACCTAAACCAGATACATTTTAGTTTTATTTTTGGCTCACTCTTCATCACAGGGCTGTTAAGACCTGGTCAGATAAGGCTTTTGCAGGCTATCCAAGGCTAAATCACCTAAACACACACCTCCAGCTCACAGCATTTTATTGTTGCTGCTTCTGGCACATGGAGAGTTTAGATGAAAACAAGCAAATACTGGGTAAAAACTATTCCAGAAAAAGCTGAATATTTATGGCTTGTACACAGAAACCTGACTGGCAAGTGAATGCTTCAGGCAGAGATAAAAGGAGTGACAGAAGAGTAACTTTTATCTATGCAGTCTACATTTAATGACTGCATCAACATTTGCAGATGATTAGGGCCAACCTAAGTGCTTTGTTGTTCCTTTGTTCCGTTTCTGAAGGGTTCGGACTTTATTTATTCTTCTTCTTCTTTTTTTTTCTTCTTCCCCCCATAGTTGCAACTGAATATAATTTTTGGCTTTTAAAGACCTATTCCATTTATAGAATCCAGATGACAGGCTGGGGATGATGCTTCCTAGCCGAGGCATCTGCCTCCTTGACAGAGGGAGAGATAATCACGTTGGGTGAAACAGGCTCGGCATCCATGACAAGCTTAAGATGTCAGAACCTAGAGCATCGTGTCTCGTCCCTCTGGTATTTTTTCTTGAGGAATTCAGCCACATCTCGTGTGAAAGGCAGCCAGCTTGCAGTGCTGCCGTGCCGCCAGCGACAGCCAGGAGGGAGGCAGGGGACGCTTCGCTTCTGAGGCTGCCACAGTTTCTGTTTAATTGCTTGCTTATTTATTTAATTATGGCAGCGACAAGAACTTGTGGCCGAGCTGCCAGCCTGCTTCCCCTGGAACAATCCGCTGCTCTGAAACTGCTTGTGCTGGACAATCCTCCTTCCCCTCTGGATCTTCACCAAGAGCAGCCCCACCTTCAGCAGGAGGTCACAGCTGGCTGAAGCCACCTTGCCCCCAGGTAGCAGAGGCAGAAGGCCCAGGACACGAAGGGTTTGCAAGGGGACTGAGTCCAGAGAGGCACTTCCATGCACTGAATCCTCAGATCCAAAGAAATGCCTCCACGACACGTGCCCCTGCCTCCCGGGTCAGAACAAACCTACAGCACTTGCCCCCTCCACACTGATTTAAGTTCTGTTCTTAATTTGTACATCAAATGTTCTGCAATCAAATTATGCCGATAAAATTAGTTAGATCAAGGTGCTACTTTTCTTTTGAGATGGGCCATTTGATGCTGCAAAATGCCACCAAAGGAATCTTTCTGAAAGTAGATTCCTCCTCACAAGTAAATTTTTCTTGACAGATGCTGATGTAAATGCTCACAAATCATGGAAGATTTCCAACAGATATGCCACCTTCAGTGAGACAAAATCAAGGAGTCTTTTTGAATTCAAGGGTAACATTAAGCCATGATTGCTTGATGCAGATGATTGATAGTACAAATACTTTAACTAATGTTCACCAGGGGATTTTTTTCAAGGTTTTCCTTGAATTGATGTTTAAGTTACTGGTTTGTAATGACTTGCCCTATATATATATACATATATATATATATATAATTAAGCTCCCTCCGCCTGTCCTAGCAGGAGTGCAAACAGAACTCTTCACCAGATTTGGAGCTAATGGCACAAAGAAAACACACACAGTTTTTCTCCAATAGTATTTGTTATAGAACTCAGAAATGGGCCTGAACATAGAACAAATGAAAAAGTGTCATAGAAAATAATCCTGCTGAAACTGTAAGATGTTCCTTTAATCCAATTCCATTCCCTTCACAGCAAAATCTAAAGACTAACATGCAACTAACTAGCAAAGACTAAATGACAGTTTTGATGGCGTTACCTACACTATTTTCCCTTCAAGTCCTTCCAACATGTGTCACTAGTTATTCTGACGACAACAGGGCACCTAATTTACATGAAGTGCCATTTTCAAACAGCCTCCCACCCCCAAGACAGCCACGTTCACAGCTGACATCTGTGGTGGTGTGATTGTCAGGAAATTTTCTTGGCCTGGTTCTCAGCTGCTTCCAGGTTACCCAGGGAGCATCTCCTCAGGGAATTGCTCTCACCTGGTTATCAGGACGGGCCACATCCCTCCCCCTGGAGGAGTGCACAAACCAGGAGCAGCAGGTGCTGAGGGAAGGGTTGACAAGAGCATGTGAGGTTTGCCTACACTTCATCTCTCCCTCTTTCCTCCCCAGAGCGCTGTTCTCCGCAGCAGCCCCATCAATAAACACTCCTGACATAGCTCCAAGCTGAAGGGAACGAAGAAAATCAACCTTTCAAGTCATGGCAGATTTTAGGGTGCAAGGACTGTTTTAGTGAGGGAGGCAGGCAGAAGCGATCCAGGGTGCACCAGCACAGTGACGCGCAAGGGCTGGCTGGGCTCTGTCAGAGAGCAGGATGCGTGTGGATGCACCCACGGGCCGTGCCCTGAGACGGGACAGAACGAGAGGGGAGTGGCAGAGCTGAGCTGAAATGTGTGAGGGGTGTACTCTTACAAGTGCCTGGAAAGCTCTGCATGCACCTACTGGGCAGAAACAGTCCTAGAAGATGATGCACCATCCATTCTGCTCTTCAGACATGCCACAGCCAGTGCCTCCTCCCATCCCACCACGTTCACTTGTCTAGTGCTGTGGGAAGGGTCTGGATGGCAATGCCAGAACCTTGGGAATTCCTGATGGTTCCCAAGGCTCCCGAGACTAAGCAGGTACCGTTCACTCTCCTCACTGCCAGAAATGAAACCAACACACACAGACTGGAAGGGGAGCTGCGAGCAGCTCTACATCCCCAGAGGACTGTGGCTCTGGTATGAACCACAATATGGAGTTTAAATGCAGATGCTTTTGATCCAGTTACTTGAGGCTTAACCAAATAATTACAGAGGATGTTTCCCACTCACTGTGCTCAGATCTACTCCTTGTCATCTGCCAACAATTTCATTATTAAAACAGAGATCAGGAAAATATTAATAAGATGCAACCAGTCTGCCCATTGCACAGCCAGGAACAGATGGGCAATCTGTTTCCCAAACACATTTGCACGCTGGTTTTTGCATAGTCTGACCACCCAGGTGAATGGCAGATACTGACACCCATCAGTGTGTTTCAGCATGCCACACAACCCACGGTACAGCTCAGGTGCTACGGTCTGTGCTGAAGAGGCACCCCCTGGATGTCATGAAAACTCTGCAAAGCAATTACAGAAGCAAATAAATTATTAAGAGAAAGAAGTGCCAGCTCCGGGAATTGATGCAGATCCTGGTGAGAATCTAGGTTGTTACTGACAGGGAGTTATCATTCAGCAGGTGATTGGCAATGCGTAAGAGATGAGGGTTTGGTCCTGCTTTGAATACCCCCCTCAGCAGCCACGGAAGGACCAAAGCACAACACAAGATACCTTCAGGGATTTGGTGACTGTTCATTCCTTCAGATTGCCAAGCCCAGCTACATGTGCCCTCACCCTGGCCCAGGAGCTGACCTGTCAGACCCATCCCCTCATCCTGATGCTTCCTCCCGCACCCCGAGGAGCACTGCCAGCACGCTCTCCCCCTCTGCATGGCCACAGCCCTGGACACGCAGCCTGGCAGCAACGGAGGCAGAGCCAGCCTTGCACCCACGTGCCCCTTCCTCAAAGTTTTCAGTTCTCTCACATCCCCCTGAAATTAAAACTTGCAAACTTTGACTGCTGTCCTTGGCACTCCTGACATCTATTTATCATTTTGTTTGTTTTTTCTCCTTTCATTCTGGTTCTCTGCATCTGACACAAGAGTTGGCAGAAAGGACATAAGCGGGAGAAAGCACTTGACACAAAAATGAAAACATTCAAGTAAAGCTTTTCTACAGAAAAGCAGTCTCCAGCCCAAGATTCTGCCTCTTTCAGGTTTTCTTTGTTAACTTAAGTCTTTCCAAGAAAGCTGACTCTAGTCACAAAGCAGTTGCTTAGTTGCAAACCTGGGGTGTCCTGGAGCAGAGTAAGAGACAGAGGATGTGGGAACAAAAGGGGAAATGTTTTTTTAACAGCTGTGCATCTACATCAGCTCCCTGCAAACCCATCAGAAATCTTTCCATCTACTGTAACAGGCCTGGCCTGTGCTCCTGGAGTTCAAACCACCTCGTGTCCTTTGGATCTGTGGGAGTATCTGTTTGTTTCACCTGGGCAGCTTGCTGCCACTCCACAACTGCTGCTTCTCCCCTCTCTCCTACCTGTTCTCAAACAGGACAGCTCATGTAAGGGCAGATGTGAGAGTCTGTCAAGACATGACGAGGTTGTTAAAACTTACGTCACAGTGAACAACTGTTCTCGCTGACCCTGCAAGAGACTCCTTCACAGGCAGCCACAATATCACACGGTGTCCTGGGGGAGAACATCTGCTAACGCTTGAGCACTCTCGAGATGCCACATTTATCCCCACGTTTATACCCAAACAGACAAGTACACTTTCAATTAAAACCCTGTGTGTGGGTGGGTCTGGATATACCCCCACACACCTCAGCCTCTGCATCAGCCTTGTCCCTCTCTCTGGTGCCTTGCTCTTGGTGCTGTGTCATCTGCTCTGTCACCTTTGCATGCATTGTTTCAAAACCTGTCCACTTTCTCACATTTTCACTCCTTGTCTGCCAGGAGAGGTGGAAGAGATCACTCAGATGTGATTTCAGCAAACAATAAATCCCTGTATCAATGTGCTGCCCTGAAAGTCAATAGATGGAAATTTGAATCTGATTTCAAGCTTCTACAGCATTTCTTTCCATAAGATCATTAAACTGCAGGCTCAAAGTACAGTTTAAATTACGCCTTTTTGCAGAAAAGTCTAAGTTTCAAACAATCAAATTGTGATTCATAATCTGTCATTTTCAGTCAATATATCACGTCTAGCAAACACTGATTTCCATGTAAGATTACAGACTCTGTGGTTTTATTTTCCAAAGCTATTCAATAACAGCAATCATAGGCAACAACTGACAGGTAATTTTCCCAGAACATACTAATTAATCTTTGCTAATTTGACCCTAAATTACTAAAGTTTCATGATTCATTTTCACATACGAAATTGCAGGTTGGTTTGGTCTCTTGGTCACATTATTCTTCTTCCCCTGCATCTTGTCCTTTGACTATGAACTCTTCGATCGGATCTCATTCATTCAAAGTTTACTTCCTTTGTGTATTTGGCAGAAATGCAGACTTGCCTTCTCCATTTTTACCTGTATCTTTAAGCTTTGATTCTCTTGCAAAGTATCTTCTCATCTGTTAAATCCTTTCAACACATCCTCCTGTGTGACGCCTGCAAACCCAAACCTGGCATCCTACTTCACAAAACAACTTCACAATGATTTTCCAGAGCAGACAGGCAGCACCTCTCCTGCCCTCCCTAAAGGAACAACCTTCCCACCAGCGGCTTTGCCTGTGCCTTGCCCTGGAGGTTTCTCTTCACAGCTTCACCATGACCTCAGCTCTCTCAGACTGTGGTACCATGACCCAGCCACCACCACGTGAAAGTGCATCTTTACTCGTCTGGGTCCTAAAGGCTTTGTGTAAGTGAATTTGTGGCTCAGTACAAAGTGTCCCTGCTTGTACTCTGCTGCCGTAGACTGGATTTCTGCTTTCCTTGGATCTGGGCACTGCAAGCTCCTCTGCTGTAGCACTGCCTTGCTTTTCCCACTAAAACTTATTTGAGGAGCCTTTTTTTTTTTAACATTAAGTGATGATCTTTTCCTAGCCCTCTCAGTTTTGAGTCACTGATTCTCATTATGATCTCACTTCAAATTAGGAGCTCAACATGCCCTCCAAAATCGCACGTGATTCAGGAGTATCAAAGCTTTTCTTAAGGGCTGAAAAGTCTCTTTAATTTTTTTTTGTTGATGCTTTTAAAAACTCTGAGCCCATCAGCCTTGCTTCTACTCTTTACATCTCACTGTACACTCAGACAATGGCTCAGCTTTCCCAGTAAGCAAAGGCTGTTAAACAATTCTCGTGCCCCAGGGTGAGTGTTATTAACAAAAATGCCCTTTGCTGTCATCCTCAGGATCTCCATTCAGCTGCCCAAAGGAGATTATCAGGCCCCGTCCAGTCTGCCCCACAATTCATTCAGCCTGTGCTGCATTCTCAGAACTACCACTGCATTTCGTCATTTTTCATCGTTTCTCCCATTTCCCAATTGCATTTTGTAGTTTTCCACCTCTTCTGGATTTCCCCACTGCAAGTGTAATATTCTGTTCCTAGTGTCACACCGTATCTTTAACAGCAACCAGTGAACACCTCTGCCATTACACGCCCCCAAGAGGAAACTGCCCCACACAAGCCAGAAATGAAACAATCGAGAAAGGACAGTTCACAGCTAAGCAGAACACAAAAAAAGCACACTATACTAAACTTTAGAAAAAAAAAAAATTAAAACCCTCCAAAGCTGAATGGTCACAGGTTTTCCCTCACCTGGGCAAAAGATGAGCCTTGTGCCAGCCAACACTTAACCAACTAAAATAAGGCTGCCGTGATGGAAGGCAACTGTCCCAACCTTGCACCACACCAAGATAAAGAGTGACTGCACTAAAGCTTCTGCTTTGGTGATCTGCCATGTGTGCAATACAAAACACGGCTTTTTCCCTCGAGGACAGGATGGTTCCAGCCCGGCAGGCACCGTGAGCATGGCTCCTGACACACAGAGGAGGGATGGGATGCCTGACATGACCACAGGCAGGGCTGGGTTCATCCAGGAGCTCAGCTCACTGCCATTACAATTAAAAGAAAGTCTCTGTTGATGTGGAAGGGCCACCCGTGGCTGCATGTGCAGAGCCAGCACCCTCACCAGGGATTGTTATTTTAACACCTGTCTGCTGGTACCTGTCTGTGGTTGTTTTATTAATAGAAAGGATCACACACAGTCTGAGGTAAATTAAAATTCCAATTCTGCTATTCCGTGTCACTGTAGAATACGCCAGGCTGCTGTTTGATTTGGTTTCTAGCAAAGCAGGCTAACAAACTTCCTTCCAAGCCATTAATTCAGATATGCAATAAGCCTAACACAACTGCACTGGCTCATTAAAGCAATTTGCTGTAACCTGCACTCATTAGAGCAGCCACCATCTATATCCCCGTGACTGCAGCCTTGTTTTTAGACATCATCAGAGATGACCTGCTGGGCCAAACGCCTCTTCTGTCTCAGGAAAACTTCCAGGAAACAGCAAAATGAAAAACCTTGATTTGCTCAGGTGTTAAAATCCGTTCAAATGCAAGAATATTATAACATTTTGAGTCTCCTTTTTCATCCAGAAACGATTATTTAACTACATGAAGGGAAATTCTTCAATAAAGACAGTACCATGATGATAGTCATGCAGGACATAAGTTTACAGATAAAACTGATAAACTCCCTCCTATATTTGTTGGAAAGGATGGTTCAATCACCCAGGAAAGGAAATAAAGAAAGGACAAATTACGAGTGTGCCATAGCTGAAATAATAAGAACCAGCCTGTGACCTTGGTGTGCAGCCCAGGCTGCCATCAGTGCACAAACCAGCTGCAGAGAGCTGCTGCCTGCCGTTAGGGAAAAAACATAAAAATCTTTCTGTGCTTAATAAAGAAAGGACACTAAAAAGAAGGTACAAAGACGACTGAGGCAGCATTTAGCCTTTAAGCAGGGACATTTACAGGTATACCAGTCATCAAGCTTAGGATAATTAAGCCTGGCCCTTGAACTACACCAACCCATTTCAGTAGCTGGAGGTGAAGCACAAAATCCTTGAGTGAGTCTAATTCTAAGTTCTCCATGGGAGAAATTAAGTAGCTTAACACAAAGCACCTTCCATGCACTTAGCACATTCAAAGGCTGTTATTCACCTAATAAAAGGGAGACAGACGTGCAGCAGACTTTTGACCCTCTGCTGCACAGTAAAATCAACTGCCTGAGAACAACAACAACAAAATATTCTATGTGCATGTTTGCTGTTTCCTAAACAAAAACCTGTTCTTGAAAGTCAGGTTCACACTCAACATCTAAATAATGTGGTAACTGCACTGACAGCATTGCAGGTTCACAGCAGGCTCCTGCCCTCATTACACACCTGCCTCTAAATTATCTCTGAGCTCACATTAGACGGAAAAGTTTGTTAAACTGAATATATTTATTTATTTATTTTCATTTCAAGCCACTATATCTCATATACTTGAGCCACCAATGCTGGGAGAAGCACCTGGTATGTGCACGCAGGATTCTGGGACTGGAACCAGAGTTTTCCTACCCCCAGTGTGTCTCATTTGAACTACGACAACTCACTTCAGTTAGAAGTGACAACACATCCTCTGTCCTCCCTGTGCTCTGGCCCAGCTCTTCTGCAGAAGGGCTGTGGCTCAGGCTCACCTCTGCTTTCCTTCACCCCCCAAGACAGATCCTTCCACGTATCCATGGAAAGTAACTGGGTTTCAAAGAGACTGCTCAGAGAGCAGTAAGGAGAATTTCATCCAGTAACTTTCTTTCTGAAAACACTTCTAAAGGTCTTCCTCGATTCTTTTTTAGGAGGCCTCCTGAGAAACCTGCTAAATAATTAATATCTCTTTCTTATTTTGCTACCGTAATGTGAATACTTAATCTATTCCTTAGTAACTACTATATTACAAGTGAATTCAGTGATGCAGTGGGGTTCCAGAGAGATTTTACACACTTCCACCGAGTCACCTGCACAGGGGTCCTGGGTGGCTCACATCCCATTAACCATCATCACACGCCAAACAAGCTTTTCTAAAGCTCTGGAGCCTCTGGGTGAACATCAGAAGGAACCAAGGTGGTGGTGACAGCAGGAAATTCTCAGCCAGAAAAATCCTCAGCCCTTTCTGAGAGCTTTCTACCCTTGAGCTCAGCAGACAGATCAGAAGGAGCAAAGGCCCCAAAGCTTCACAAGCACAATACTCTCAAAATTGCTCCTTGCAATTAAGCTGTGTTGTCTGGGAGACTATCAAGTGTTTGTTGTAGAACTGCACCAGACACAGGCTCTGAAACAATGCTGCCTATGTTCTTTTCAAAATCCACCTTCCATTCAATAAATGTTCTGTTATCAAAGTGATTAGATTTTATTCTGATTTTTTTAAAAAACCAATTTGCTCATATTTGCTGCCAAATTTCAGTTTTAGTTTTTAAAGATATTCCTGTCTATGTCAATTAGAATTGTGACCACATCTTGGTTTCATTTTCCTTCCACTTTCTCTCTGGCCAAGAAAATCCATATATAATTTAAGTTAGTTGACATTTCCTGTTTTCCTTCTGTATACAGAGAGATTTTAGGCATTAAAACATGGAAAGAAATAAATCAAGAGAAGGACAGCGAAGACACACTATTATACAGTATTTTAGTAAACCTTCAGCCTTATTTCAGTGAAACAAGTGAAGAAACTCAACCAGTCTCTGCAGAAATTTGGAAATGAGCAAGCAGAATAAGAGTCAGGGGTATTTTAGTGCTCCAGGCTTGGAATTTGATCAGTGAGTTACCTGCAGGAGCATCCAAGGAGCCCCAAAGCACAGATTTACCCATGCACTGAGGGGATAGCTGTGGTCTGTTTGCTCTGCCCTTGCTTTTCCAGGAGCGCTACTGCAGGAGTCAGCCTGATGGAGGGAATGTGCAATTTCCATCACTGCTATTTTTTTCTCTCATATCTGTCCTATTTTATCTTCAAGGAAGAGGGATAAACCTGTAATAGCAGCTCTCAAACATTTTAGCTCCCCACTGGATGTTCCTTCTCTCTCCCCCACACCACTGAACACTGAACTCTCCCTTCAAAACTCAAATGTGGATGATGTTCACTTCTCAAATGGAACAATGGAATTCCTCTTCCCACCTTCCTCTCTCCATTCTTAACCCTCTTAATTTCAATACCATCAGCACTTGCGAGAGCATTCAGAAAGTATCAGCATAATAAAGTACAAAGCTAGAATTCATCATGGTGAAGAACTGATAGCAGTTAGGATGTTTCTATAAAAATAGGTTACAGTCAAGCCAATCAGTCTCCAAACCACTCTACAGAGAAGCATTCAATTTCTGACATTAGGAGGAATTTTCCCCGCCTACATTGTCATCCCTGAGGGTGAAGGAGACTCTTGGAAAAATGGAACAGAGTGTTCAAAAGACCAGCAGACCACATGCAGTACAACCATGCCTTCAAATTCATCAGAAGATCACCAAGCCTGCACATTGAAAGCCAAGATCCATTTAAATATTGTCTTTGTAAAGTGGCTATATCTTCATTTTGCCCAAAAGGCACTTAAAACATGGCAACATTACACATCTAGCTGCAGGAATGTGCTCCAATCTGCCTCACTCCTCAGTGAGACTGAAGGAATTAGCACTGCTCTGAATCACACATTACGGACGGAGTCCCATTAGACTCCTAAGAGGTTGATTACAGTGTCACATTCATTAGATCAGAAGGAAACACATTTTCTGTGAATCTAGGATTCTCTTCAACTGAGAAGTACTAAGAGAAAAAGAACAAACCAATTTATATGTTTAAAAAGTGAAATAAAGGCCTGTAATTATCAGGGTTTTAATGATCTCTATCAAATTACTGTTCCAAAGCAAAAGACATGCTAAAGGATTTACAGCAGTAGCTACAGCACACCATTACGGGGTGCAGAGGAAAGGGCTGAGGGGATCCCAGGGCAAGGAGCAGTGCTACCGGGGAAATAAGGAAATACCTGGGAGTCAGAAAGAGATGCTGGCAGAGCCCTGTGGGCACAAGCCAAAGGAAAACAGTACCAGGGAGGACAAAGTAAAAAGCCTGCCATGACAGCCAAGCCACCCTGGGCTCGGGGGGTTTAGCTCCCTGGCGTAGGAGGAGAAGAAAAGGCACCACATCTCCTACCTTGACCTGTGGACCTCCACCTTCTCCCCATTCAGTCACTGCTGGTCTGACTGGATCCATGGGAAAGAAAACATTATCCAACTTGCCATCCAAATCACGTGTCCATCTCTCTTTAACAAAAATAAACGCTCAGGAATGCATTCAAGCAGCAACTGGAAAAATCTGGAGCAGGAATACCCAAGAAACATGAATATGCTTAAGTCAGGCAGGCCAAATCCTCTTGCTTTCGTGTCCTGCAAATGTCTGGGCAGCAGCAGGAGGTATTCCAGGGTGCAGGGCTGCACCCCACAATGCTGCCTGTGAGCTCAGCCTGTGCAGATGGGAGAGGAACCTCAGCAGGGTGTGATGGAGAACTGCCCGGGCTGCCTCAGCTCCCTGTGTGAACACAAGGACACAAACATCCTTCTGGGAATTAGCATTTACATTTTATTTGTGCCTTGTTTCTTTTTTTTTTTTAGGCTGCTCTAGGCAACATATTTGTAGTTCACTGGACACAGCCTTCCTAATAACCATTACTGTTCCTGGTAATTTTTAATGAGTTGATGCAAGGCAATTTCACTTCTTTCCCCCTTCAGAAAGAATTTATAAAAAAAGATCTGTATAGGAATAATAGACTCATAATCAGAGAAGCCACATGCCACGATCAGAATTAAAGGAGCCATCTGTTTCTTTACAGTCATGCACATCTCAAACAAAAAGTACACACATGACATATGTCATTACTTCCACTTTCCTAATAGAAAATATTTGTCATGATTGCCTCCCACAGGAGCACAGGAAGCTCCACCACCAGCCTGCAATGCTAGAGGAACCCCTCCCACTAAAGCTCTGCAAGCAGTGGATTCAGGTTTTATCTCTTCCTCAACCAACCCAGCACCGCTTTTCATGCCTCTGTGAATCCTTTGCAAACTTATTTTCCACAAGATCTGCAGCTGGGCATTGGCTCGCTGCTCCCTACCATCAGCAGGAACTGCCCTGCTGAGCTCCACACATACACTTGTGTCTTACCATTTATGTGTCTTACCATTTAAAAGTCAATTTAGGAAATTAAGCTGTTCACTGGATGATGTATTTTCATGTCAGTGTTGTAATACGCAATTTTTTTTTTCCTTTCACCTAATTCCAAATGCCCTGACAAAAGCAGTGACGGACATGCACCAGACACACCCAGACACACTCTTCAAAATCAGCTTCCAGGCAGTCACACACAATGAGAGTGAATGTTCCCACTCGCCCTCACGGGCAGGAGTAAGCAGCAGCACCGTGCCCTCTCCCCTCTGCTCTCCACCACACACGCGGGGCCAGCTGAGCCAGAAGGTGGAGATCCCACTGCAGGGGCCCACACCCGCGCCACCAGCACACGGCTCCGCTCCGCTTCTGCCGCCTTAACTAAGCTGACAGACCAAGATGCTTGTTTATAAAGCATTCAAAAGCATCATCTCTGCGCACATATATCCCCACCGGAGCAAGAGAGCCTCTTCTGGGCCCGGTTTTGGAAAAAAGTATCGTGGACACCACAGCTCTTTGATGCTCCTCTCCTGCTGGAAACGCTCGCTCAGCACAGTCGCTTTTATCCCGAGGCTCCCTGGACACCACATTTGGGTGCCTCTCACCTCACCTTAAAAGGCTTGCTCAAGTTAAGGTCTCCACTGTTCCCAGAAGCTTCTCAGCTTTATGGCATGTTCAAATAGCATCTAATCAAAAGAAAAGCAGGATCTGTGGGACAATTGAAATAATCAGTACTTCTTTAAGCTAACCCACATCCAAAGCCCTGACATCTTGCTATGAAGTTACAGACTTACACCTGCTACCCACCAAAGCAGCTCCTGCCAGAGGAAAAATCAGCGCAGCATCTGTAGGAGTCAGAACTGGTCCTGAGCAGTGGCGCTGCCCTGGAACGTGAACAAGGCTGCTCAGGGGAACCATCAGGAGGGGTCAGCACTGCACTGAGCCACGACTGGCACTGGTCCTGCTCTCCTCTGCTCAGCCCTGCCAAACAGACTATCCCTAAACCAGAAAGAACAGACCAATGACAAATGTTCTCGAAAAAGCCTCTCCTGAAATGTTAGAAAATTCTTCCATCTAAAACGTCTCCTCCTCTTTCCCTGCCTTGCCACAGTTCAAACACTGAAGAGTTCAGGACTACCTACTGTGCCACTGAGACATCGTGAAAGGATTTCTTCAGAAAAATCAAAGAGTAGCTTAATTTAAGTTTGTCTGACCTGGGTTGTTACCCTTGCTCTCAGTTTTGGAAGACCTTTAAATAGGAACAGCAAAAAAAGAGTAATGTAAAAGTTGTCTCTGGTTCTTCAGCTTTTCTCTCTGCAGGCCTGAATGTTTTTGCTATAAGCTGTTCATCAAAGGCCAGGAGAAAACCTCTGAAATTAAAACACTGGCAGCCCTGCAGCAGGAATGTTTCCTTCACCCATCTGCTCTCCCATGTAGATCGTCACCCCTGCGCGCAGACACGTATTTCATTATTCACAATGCTCTGTGACCCTGAGATGTTCCGTAAATTCTCCATGTCAGTTCAGTGAAAAACAGTCTTACCCGTGTCTATCTGTATTCTGTTTCTGTGACATCTTGCATTATTATGCAGGATTGCCACCCATGGCAATCATTCCTTTGCTTTGATCATCTATGGAAAGCATAATGATGAAAGATATTACGATGAAAAAACTAAAACAAAGCACTTTATAGCCTTAATTCAAGCACTGTATTAACATTGCACCTTTTTAAAGTACATTTTTAAGTCCTGCAAATATACACACACACACATATACAGTGCATCTATTTTTTTATCTAGCCCTCTAAACACAAATTGTAACAAAAGATATGCACTGGGGCTACGATCAATACCAGATTTGTGTTTCAGAGGCACGAAGTCAGGACATACTTCACAATTCCCACCCTCTTCCATTCCACAAACGCATTCCTAAACAGCTATGTACACTGACACCTTATTTAAAAAATAACTGAGTTAAGCCTCTGCTGAAGAAGAGGGCAAGGTGTAATCAAGATTTACTTTTATTTCAGCTGTCCTTCTGCACTTTTCACATCCTTCTGCCTTCTAACAATTACATTCTACTACAGGGTATGTAGACAAATATATCCATCCTCAAAATCCCTCATCTACCTAGGTAAACTCTCCTCAAAACATTTATGAAAATAAAATCTTCACATATTAGAAGAAAGCAGATGAATGAGGCAAGAGCGGCTGGGTAGAAATGCTCAACACTGACAAAAAAGGAACAAAGAATCAGTGAGGTACGTAATAGAAAATGATTTCCACATTTTAAGCTATCTACTCACATACCAGTTTTTTTCCTTAGCTTCCCCTTCACTGCTTGTCTGTCATGGGATCACACGTGGTGCCAGGACCAAAGCCATCCAAGCGAGCTCTGTGCCCAGCCGTGGCAGCAGCAGGACGGTGCTGAGCCCACCGGTGCTGCCCACTGTCAGTCCTCGAGGTGAGCAGGGCACTCCTTGCAGGTAAAGGAGGGCAGAGCATGGCAAACGTGCCCGTCCCAGTTCCCCTGCCCACGGCATGTTCCCTGTGCTGGCTCTGCAGGCCTCGCCCCAGAGCTCCCAGGCACCTGTGGAGCCTCAGCCATCTCCAAACGATACCTCTTGAAATCACAGCTCTGAAAGAGTCAAGTCAGTTTTCTCTCTGCCTTAGAAACACTCTGCCACTTAAACATCAGAACAATCGAGAGTGCTAAACCCAGGCATAAAGGTTGTTTGTTTGAGTGCAGAGTTTTTAAATGATACTATCAGGAATTACATGTGATATGGAACTGGTTTTCAAGCTACCCTGGATTTCTGCATGAAGGACAACGTATAAACCTAAGAGCAAGAGCGAGCACAAGGGAACAGCAGACTGAGCTGTCTGAACTCGGAGCTGGGCGCCGTCCTGCCCCAGCCCTCCTCAGGACTGGGCTATTTTGGGAGGAAAGCAGCTTACTGAATTTCAAACTAATGCCCAGTTCATCAAATGTCCATGGAACAAAACCAAGCATCACCAGTGTCACTGTTCCATCCCTCAGCAGTGTGAGCCCAGAAGCCTTTCCCTTGAGTGGGCCAGGAAAGCAGCCACAAACCTCTTCCCTCAAGGCGTCCCCTCTGAGCGCAGTCAAGAGGAGCAAGGGGAAATCATTTTTGGTAGAGAACTTGTGGCTGACACGGCTCCCCGGGGCCGACACGCTCACTGACACAGCTGTGGGCAACAGCTCTGTGTCCTGAGCGCTGCCATCGTCCCCCAGAGCTGCCAGCAGCACCCGGGCTGAGCCACGCGGGCAGTGCAGCCTTGTTCCTCCTCGGGGCACGCCAGGAACCTTCTTCAGAGCCCACTGGCAATGTTCAGGTTTTTCCTGGTGATTGATTCTGCTCCACTTTGATATTCTCCCTGACAAAGCAGTTTTACTAGCCAGCAGCTATCCACAGCTCAAGCTAATAAATGCTATATATTATTTCTTTTTATTAAACCTCTTCTAGCAATAGCAGAGGTTATTTTAAGACTTGGAAGTAAGAAAGCAATCATTCAGTCATAGAGAGGAGTGTCAGTAAACTGAGATCAGCCAAGAAAACCAGCAGTATTTCAGAAAAGCTCTTTCTGGATCCTTCCGCTGCTTCTTGCCTAACAAAGCCTGGCTCAGATGAGGCAGCACAAGCACACACATGGAAGTAACTGTCACTTGCTACTTATGCAAGTTCTCAAATTCTCTTTTAATGCTCTCTTTACAGTGGGAAGAAATCATCCAACAAGCACAGTTTTTCATCATAAACCTGAAGCACCTACAGCATAAAAGCCTACCAGCTTGGACCTGCTAAATCATCCAAGCTGAGTGCAGCTCTGTGCGGGGACGAGGGGATAACGAGCGCGTCCAAGTGCTTTGTGCAGCGCACAGATTGTTCCCTGTTACATCACCTGGAGGACGTAACAAACCCAGAACTGCAGCTCGATGGAAAACGTATACAGTTAAAACTTAACGCTCTGGAGGGATGGATAGGAGATGCCTGGCAAGGAGAAGTACTGCTCTGCTGTGTGGTGCAGCCCTTGGCTCCGTTTCAGCTTGAGGGAAATACTCAAGCATGGGCGTCTGTTTATTTTAAAAATGTCAAACCATCAGCCAATTTTATAAAACAAAAAGCATTCTGAATGGAGAGTACTTCAGGCTAACCAACACGCTGCAAAGTTTCCTTTGGCTAATTAAAAAAGTTCTTTACAAATGTTTCTCTGTTTGCATGTCCAATTTGGTTTCAGGTCTTAAAGTGGTATCTCCAAAAAAAACCCCAAAAAACACAGCTAGAAGATGCACAACAAGTTTTGGCAAAATAGAAAGTTTTATGCAAAACTGACCTGATTCTGGAAGAAGCAAAATGTGAACACAGCATGGCATAATTGCATGAATTTGTTATCACAGTCATTCTAGCGACATCTGTTTCTTTCTTTGCCTCACTGATTTGCACATTATAAAAAGCAGACGGCATTAGATGCTGGTCATTCAGGAAGGTCACCACCTGACTGGGATACATACTTCCACCTCAATTATTTTAGGCTTCTTTATGACACACCAGAAATTTATTACTATACAGAGAATAACCACATTCAAAAAAGTATCAATAGCAAAGCTGAAATACTTCTAAAATGGGACTGAAAGAATAACTTGAAAAAAAACATTATAACAAGAGTTAATTTTCTGTCATAACACTCAGATGTTTTCCACTGGGAGTTCTTTTTCACTGTGATTTATTGCTTTGATTTTGCTTGTTTTTTCCTCATCTCATTTTTATGCATCACTTTATCACATTCGAGAACAAAGTTTGATTCCATTGCTTCTACTGAAGAGCATTTCAGGGTGTCCTGCTCAGAAATCCATGTAATACAAAGAGAATACAGAAATCATCATAGAGTATCATTAGCAGAAGGGTTATTATTACTTTCTCATGAATTTGTTCTTTTACTTATAATTAGACCAATCCCACAGTTAGGCAGGCAGTAGTCTAACCTAATCAATAAGTCTGCACAAAAAGCAACTGAATTGGGACAAATGCAACGATAAAGGGTAAAAAAAATTACATTAAATGGGTGCTATCATAATTAAAGAGTGAAAGATACAGTGGCAAAATTTTTCCTCTCTGACCTATGCTATGATGAAGGCACAGGGTGTACCTGTACTGTTATTTCTGAATTGGTGATATAAATGGCACTGCCAGTGACTTTCATGGATCTCTCCTGTGCAAATAAAACCCAGAAAACCTAAATGGCAATGACAGATCTGTAAAGAAAGAGGAATTTTTCACCACGGCTTGAAGAGCAATGCAGTGGTAAGACATAACAACTAAAATAATAAATGAAGCTACATGGCAGGTACTTGAGATAAAAAACAGAATTCCCAAACAAATTATCATGTCCACGATGTCCAGGGGCCACAACATTCAGCATGGCCCAAATGCTGCAGAGGAGAGGCTGGATCAGCTGGGCTGGTCCAGTCTCACAGGGCTCCTGCGGGGTTCTGCAGCCCAGCTCTGTTTCACTGCACACAAGACTCAGACTGAGAAAGCGACGGAAGCTCCTTCCATCAAAACTCGTGGGATGCCTCAGTCTTACACAGCCCACTCCTGCATGCACCATTAAGATGCAGAAAATTATTCATATTCCACTATGAAACAAAACAGTATTAATTGATTCTGAATAGACACAACATGGAAATGGCAATTACAGTAACTCCAGCTGCTGAAACAGAATGTGAACAGCAGCCATGAACTCTAAATTGCAGTTGAACAGCACTTTCCAAAATTCCCCAAGAAGACTGATAAACATACACAATCCTGCTGCCAGACTGAAGTATGTTTTCCTAAAAATATCTTTTTGTTTTCATTTTTTATGGCTTTTTCTAGACTTTTTTTTTTTACACTATGTGCATTAATTGGAATAATACAAAGTATAAATATGGTATGTGCCTGCCAGACCAGTTACAGTGCTGAGACTCACAATAAATCTTTATTGCAAATGCATTTTTTGCAATATCTGAAAGTATCATAAGATACTCATTAAGTTAAAAATGTCACATTGGACAGTCATAAAACCATAGCATGGTTTGGGTTGGAAGGGGCCTTTAAAGATCATCTACACCAACCCTCGAAAGTCCTAAAGCTGTTCCAGCCTTGAAATCTGACAAGAGGAGGGCACAAGAGGAGAATTTTCAATAAGAATTAAAAGGGATTACATTGTTTGGAATGATTTTTCCACTTATATTGAAACATCAATCACAGCTCCCATCCTAAACTATCTCATCATTGTTAATACACTGTTTACAAAACAGTTAAAAGCAGAAGGTTTATTTTCTTTTTCAAGTATATCATTCCTGCTGTTCTGTTGGATTCCCCCCC
>VZTD01004794.1:238206-332392 GCA_013397725.1 Rhagologus leucostigma | reverse complement strand
CCCCCCCCCCAAGATGGCCATAAAAAGAACAAGATATATTTTTATCACTAGATACAAACCTGTCTCACACATTTATCGGTTTGTTTTAAGAGCCATTAGGTAAAACTTAAAGAACAAAAAAGAAATCCCGGTTAAAGTTCCCTCAAAGTGAACTCATACTTCAGTCAGTTAATTAAATAATCCGTGCCAACCCGAGAGCTCTCAATCCTGTCATAACATTCCATAAGCACTGATGGTTATAAAATATTAGTTCTGAACTGTTCTTATTAATATTAAGAAACCAAACCACATAAGTTCAAACTTAACTGGCATTAAAAAACTGTGTGCATCTTTAAACCGCACAGGCATTGATCTTTGTGTTTAATACTTCTTTTATTTAAAAACGTTTAAAAGTATAAGGTAGCAGAAGCCATTCCACAGAGAAATGCAGGCCATTACTACAGAACAGACAGTGAAAACCTGCCTAGTTTCCACATGCTTCACTGAGAAAGTGCCAGAGGTAATGAAGACCCATTGCACAACCCCACCTGCCACTGAAAGAGAGCCAGCATTGAAAGGGATCTATTTTTAGAGGGATGCTAAAGGTCAGCTAGCTAAGGCCTTTAGTCATGCAATGTCATCCCCACGTTAAGCCTTAAGATGCTTTTGAACAAGGCATTTTCTGTACAGTAAATGGCAATTTTTTTTCCAAGACATTACTGATTTGCAAGCTCACCTTCAGTATACAGTGCCAAAAGTGCTCTCAGGAAAAAGAAATGGCACAATTACAACTTCAGCAGGAGACAGAAAATGTCTGTAAAAATATAATGAGAGCTTCTGGAATGCTGTTATGATCCTGCTCCCATGAGAACAGCAAGAATCAGAGGATCATATTTTTAGGAAAATATGCAACATTTCCAGTTCTTGAAGAGCCACTGAAATGTCATATGGTCTACACGAGGCCACAGAACCAGGGCAAGAAAGCACCTTCTGTGTGTAGGCAATGATAAAGCATCACACTACATGCATGTACCTACAAAACACCCTTAGGGTGGATAACCCTAAAATGTCACAGCTGCTTGGGACCGGGAGCTGCCCTGCCTCAGCCTGGCCACGTGAGTGGCACCTACAAAGCCCCAACGCCTGTGCTTCCCTGGCTCTCAGCAGCGCAGGATTCCAAGTAAGTGCACAGAGTCTGGGGCTTCCTGAGCCACCGCACTGGAAAAACAGTGGCTGCCACAAGGCAAAACCTGTGGCAAAACAGCCCGTGCAGAAAGGCCCCAGCACAGAGCAGTGCTATCCACCAGGAAGTGAGCCGCGTGTTTGGCTGAACAATTCCAAAGGCTGCATTGGTGGCAGGTGCACCAAGAGGGAGGTGCAGCCTCAGGGCACACCTTACGGAGAGGAGCCCAGGCATGGCGAGTGCCAAGGGCCAGCAGCGGGAGGCAGATGTGGAGCCACCAGTCTGTAAAACCAGCAGGGACAGGAAACGGCTGCAGGACTGTCCAAACCGAGTCTTCTCTGTTTGTCCAGCTTGATCTCCCACAGCTGGGCACAAGCTGCTCCTCCCCCACGTACTGGATAGAGGACTCAGGCCCTAAGATTAGTATGCATTATTTAACCCCTCTGCATTTGCCAATGAAAGATTTTCCCTTCTGTGAAGTCCCACTTTAGCTCTTCTGTCTGAGGTTTCACCTGTGATGTCTGAGTTGAAACTAAGCCACTCTTCAACTCCCCAAAATGGGATTTCTTGGCAGCTCACAGAATCATAAAAAAAGAATCCTCTTCACCGTGTACGTGTGAACCCTCTCTGCCAGCCCTGAGCCATCACCCTGGGTCTGTTCTGGATGTATTTTGCCACATGAAATATAATAAATCTCAAGTATTACTACTACCAAGATCTGTCTTTGGCTGACCAGGGAATGATCACAGTTCTACCACAATGAATGAGATGAACAACAGCACAGAAGGTCACTCCTGATACACAGTTGTGAACTCACAGAGGAAGTAACTTTCTGCAGTGTAAGTCAAGGCACTTCCACAGATGCTTGTACACAACTGGTACGACAGAACGGTGGGGATTGAATCCATGTTTCAATTTGCAAACTAAACTTGTACAGCAAACTTGTAGAGAATCAGAACATCATTAATTTTGACAGCTTTGTCAAAAGGAAGAAAAGAACAGCAGAAAAAAATTGAAAGAAAGAACACAAGAACGAAAGGCTGACCTCGCTCGTCCAGGAGCCTTTCCAACTGGAACATTACCAGCACTGCTGGCACCAGTCAGAGGAGGGTCCAACTAATTCTTGTTCCTTTCAGCGTCCATACACCTAACAGGAGAAGAACTGCAGTCCTTGAGGATGCTAGATGTGACTTTGAATGGCAGGAGAAAGGAGGCAGCCTATTGGGGGTCTGTGTAGAGCAGGAAAACAAACAACACAGGCAGGAGATCTACAGCACGTACTGCTTTCTGCTCTGCTTTCAAAGACCTTCTCTGCCCAATAATAAAATCTTCATTCTACTTAGTAACTGCTCTCACAAATTGTTCAAGCTCTACAATGCAGAAAGCAGGACCAATGCACTGCAGTGAATCTTAAATGCTTTCAGTGACACTGGGAAAAAAGGGAGTGCTTTGCCTGCACTCTCTTCCTAGCAAGACAGGGAAAAGGGAAAAACTAAAGACATGCCTTGTTGTACAGCATTCCTTGCTTCACTGTTATTTTTATTACTTGTTATTGCCTAGGG
Organism: Rhagologus leucostigma; assembly: GCA_013397725.1. Taxonomy (NCBI): domain Eukaryota; kingdom Metazoa; phylum Chordata; class Aves; order Passeriformes; genus Rhagologus; species Rhagologus leucostigma. The sequence continues at coordinate 329,668 of VZTD01004794.1, read as the reverse complement.
CATGAGTTTACACTAAGTGAAAAAGTGGAGGAATAAGGTATCATTTTTATTTTTTCTCTCCTACGCTCCCATAAGTCACAGTCACTGATGTTGCACAACTTTTGTCCTCATTATTTTCAGGATGGACTTTCCTGCTTCTTTATCACACTACATTCTGTTTCATCAGAAGTTGAGCAGCAATTTCCTTCATAGCTCAGATCACAGACATAAAAATGTTCACCACTATCAGGATGATTTACAAAAGGCGCTGGTCCTCTGCATCCTCCATACAGACACTGGCCTCCTTGTCTCCTCTTTTATGACAAGTAGCAAATGAAGTAATGAAGTAGAAACAAAGTAATAAAATAAAGATAAATCATTCATCTTGGGAAGGTCTGCATCAGACCAATTAAAATAATGTCTTAGACACACTGCCATAACATATCGTACCTATGGGAAGAAAAACTAGCATGAGCAAGCCCTGCAATTTCTATTTTCTTCAATTATATCCTCGGAGATTTCTAGCTCCAGCATAATAAAAGATTAACAAATTAAAATATATTAAAAAGATTAATCTTTATATTTTTTCCAGTAAGCTATTAAAGGCAACGATAGTGACAAATCTCTGCCTGGAGAGGAAGTTTGCACACGTCAAGACCAACAGCAGCTACAGTCAGAATCACTGAGGGTGAGGAGGGTTTGCAGCCCACATTAGCCCAGCAACTTCCCAGGGAGGCAAGGACTATCCCAAAGTAGGTAAAAAGGCTGGATCCCGCACTCCCAAGAGCACCAGAGCTGCAGTAGCTCCCGCTCAGCTCTCTCCCATGCTGTGCTTGGTGCCACGGGGCCAGGAGCTCTCCCTGCCCCACTCAGATGAGGCAGAATCCATCGACACCGCAGCACTGATGCCAGGGGCTCGGGGCTGAGCAGTACATGCCACCCTTACACCACAGGGAACCAAATACAGCAAAGAGGATGTAAACACTCAGCCCTCCTCAGTGTAAAACCTCCATATTGCTCTATTCTTTGTCATGTTCTCAGCAGTAGTTTCCTCTGGAGTTAAATCACAGGCATGAAAACGTTCCGTGCCGGAGTGATTTACGGAGCTGTAGCACCAACAGCAGCCTCGCCTCTCCTGCTGCTGCTGCAGCGCAGGAGCACCTCCAGAGACCAGAGCCTGAAGGCAGCTGTGAGAGGGCACACAAGGGATGGTCTTAGGCAAGCAAAACCCAGCAGGATTTCATTCAGTCCTGCACTCCAAGTGCCCTGCTAGTCCTATAAATATTCTGGCTGCATTTCAGAGCCACGTCTGCTCCCCGGAGACAAGGATATGGGCACCTGCTACCACAGATTTGCCTCTAGGCAGTCGGTCCTAGGCTCCCTGGTCTGTGGATTCTTCCATGGGTCTACAAATCAATCAAAATCTGGTTTAGAATCTTATTCTCTCATCTAGAGTCCTAGTCTAAAAATAGCACCCATTCCCTCCACATCTGTCGATTTTCAAATGATTTTATAGCACTGATAGCTAATTAGAGACTATCACTGCCTGTTACAATTACATGTCATTTACTGATTGGATGACCTGTGGAAACCCTTTTCATACTCCAAAGAAAATCTCCATCAACACTACACTCAAGATCTCAAAGATCTAGCAGAAAGACTGAAGGAAATAGGTTTTGGGGGTTTTTTAGCTTATCATTTCTGACCACTTCAAAGGTTTACAACAAAATTCAGTGTCAAAAACAATGAACAAGAGTTGAACATTGGGGAGATTGCAAACCACAGAAAATCCACTGTGACAGAGTTAACTGAAGCATGATCACACAGGCTATCAGACAAATCTGGATCACTTGAACGGACTGGCACGGCTTAAAGGGGTTTTTCTTTCATTTATAATTAACCACTTGGCTGTCACATCACTGCATCCACGCACTCTGGTTCAAGTGCTTACACTGAAACCTCTGTAGAAGACACAGAGCCTGTGAGCCAGAAAGGGTGAGAAGGGAAGTTCTGTCTGTGCACCAGAGAGATGCTCAGCTCAGCACCGTGAAAGCAGCCAGGGCAGAGGGAGAACTGTTCACCACCAACCACCAGGGCTCCAGCTCCGTGTGCTTCCCTGGGGACCTCCACCCCCAGCTACAGAAACCTCCTTTTGGGGTGACAGAGCGCAGGGAGGCTTTGGCCGTGCACTCTGACTTCTGATACGGGGTACAAAAATAAACTTCTGCTAGGAAACGGTTATCGGACAAAGTCAATAAGGGTCCTAAAAAGCAACAGATGTTGCAGGGAGTGGTCTATGGGACTTGAGGCAGGTTTCCCAGAAAGTTCTCAGGGATGAAAAGTTTGTCGTGCTGGTAGCAATGCTCGGAATGGAAACTGCATTAAGAAGTATAACAATAAAGTGTAGAACTCCAGCTTAAACAATGAACAAATGAATTTAAGCAAATTAAATACTGCCCATCCTGATTTAAAAACATCTGTTTCTGCCAGTAAATACACTCAAAGTGTTTTTAGGGAATGCCAGAGTAACTGAGGTCAGAAAGAACCTCTGGAGGCCATCCAGCTCACATCCCACTAATGCCAGGCCAGATAGATCAAGTCACACAAAGTTTATACATTTAGGTCCTCAACTGCTCCTCTAAGAGGAAGTCATTTCACAGGAGTCAGCTGTGAGCTCAGGGTGTTTGTGATTAATTTCTTTAAATGCTGAGAATGTGCCTGTGAAGACTGAAGCTTCAAATCAAGCCAGTGAAACATCTGGTGCTTCACAACAAAGCATTCAGCATGGCAGTCAGTGCAGTCCTATCTCAGACAGTCCTTGGACAGGACATCTGTGTAACTCTAGTTCCTCTAAACTCAATGCCACACAGGCATCCTCCATGGCTTATCTACCTCAGGTATTTTTAAAGCAGACTTTACTTCCATTTTCCTGTTAATATTCTACAAAATGTAGCTAAACTCATCTACCACGCAGTCAGGTAAAAAGCATGCAACAAAATCTTTAATCCCCAGACAAGGCAGTGACACACAGCCCTGGAGAGCTACAGAGCCATCCCACTGTCCTGAGAGCCAGGAACGGGTGTTTGGAGACCTCCTGACACCACGGAGTGCCTGTCCCCAGGGACTGCCCCACCGGGGATGGACAGCACCCCCAGTGTAACACCAGACCCCCAGTCTGCCACCCAGCTCTGCCCTCCGGCAGCCGACGGGCAGAGGGAGTACGGCGGGGCAGTGTCCCCTGTGCTCCTTGAGGAGCGGCCAGACGTGGTGGCCATCTGCACCAGCTGTCTCACACACATGAACCTGTCACGTCCTTCTTTAAGCCTCCAAAGGAAAAAGCTGCTTAACAGAGGGTCCAAGGTTTGCGCTATTGTAAAACACCTATGGAGCCAAAGTCCAAACAGCCACTCCACAGCTTGGCCACGAGCCCTGGGGCTTCTGCGGCGCCGCTGCTGTGCCCCCTGCTCCTACAGCCCTCGCAGAACAAGGGCACATTGCTCCAGGAGCACGGGGCCGCCTCGCTCCAGGCCCCGGCTCCCGGCAGCTCTGAGGCGTTGCTAATCCTGCGCGAGTTGCCAGCACCAATACACCAACCAAGCAGTGGGCTGAATATTTTAGCTGTAATAAATAGATTTGAAGAAAGGCTTTCTTTACTGACAACCTGCTTTATTTTCGCCAGCAGGCATGAATCAAAACAGAATCACAGTACCCTAGCCTGACTTCAAAGGATATGAACATTTAATTTTTCACAGCTTTTGCTTCACTGTCCATTGTACTGCAAACACACCCCCGGGCCCCCAAAATCTTTTTCATCACTAATTTAACTTTCCCTTTTTAAAGATGACAATACAGAGAGGATGAGATGCGTTTCCAGCGAAGGTCAACCTGGCAGGACCTTGCTGATTCTCCAGGGCATGCCCAGCCTGTGGACACACGGAGGGCTGCTCCGCAGGCAGGAGGCTGGGCCGGGCCCTGCAGAGCTGGAGGATGCGATGCTCCTGGGCTCCCAGCGCTGTCTCCCAGACAGAGCCCGGGTTCCAAAGGTCAGTGCATGCCAGCAGATGGGAGGCAGCACATGATTTCCCTTTACTCTCTGGCATAGCAGAGGACTAGAGATCACATCTAAAATTTAATGCAATGATGCAAGTGAGGCAATTAGTAAATGACTCGGCATCTGCAGACCAGCAGGCCCCCCATTAACCAGCTAAGTACATTATCTTAGTGAAGATCATAGATTTTCCTCTTAAACTAATTGTGTGCAACTCCTGCAACTCGTCATATCCTACTGCAGCCTTGGGCCCCAGCCCTGCAAGGTGCTAGCGTCCTTGCCCCACTGACATCCACGGGAAGCAGTACGGCCCAACCTTCCCAAGAAGAGCATCCTCAGGCTCAGAATCTCAAATATCCATCCAAGGGGGGAAATGGTTTCAGTTGCGAATGGCCTAACAGGCTGTAATTAGCACTGTCTCTGCCGTTCTCTCAAGTCTTGGTTCATCTGTACTCTGTACCTGTTTCACAGCCAGGAGAACCTCAGTCACTCGTGGCATCAACCCTTACCAAATCCTGGTGCTTACCAACGGGGGGCCCCACCAAGCAGCATAACCAACTCCAGCTAAGCTTAGGACAAACAGGAAATTATGAAAAACCTCTTGTCCTCCTGCCCCACCACGTAAAAGTTAACACAAAAGATCAGGTATTTCCATTAAGTTCTTAGAACTTTTATTCCAGTTAAAAAGATGGAAAATACCTCAGCAGCGGTGACGAAAGCATTCAGAATGCTTTGGGAACCCAGCAAGAACCTATTTCTGACTTTGAGTCACTGAACAGGATTCAGCATGTTTACTACACCCAAGAAACATTGCTGGCAATGTAGCACTGAGCATTCAACAAACTGGCTCATGTTTTAGACAGATGTGATGTTGTCCACAGTGCTACACACAGCGAAACCACAGGCATCTGTCAAGGACTGCTGCCTACAACAGGAAAATAATGTGTGATCCAGGCAAGGCAGAAAATAAGGACATGTTTTTCAGTGAAAGAAACCCTCCTCTGTCATCTACCACACAACATGGCAACCCAGCACCTGGGAGAGAGGTGTGAGCAGTCACGAGGCACTCACAGAGCACCTGCATCAGTGCACCTTTCTTTCCAAAGGCTCCAGGGCATTGGCCACCCTTTGATACTCACAAATATCCTGAAACCACTTATCTCAGCCAATGGGCCTTTCACTATCAGATGCAGCCCAGCCCAGGTACTGCCTTGCTGAAGTGTGCCCAGCTGTGCCAGCATTGATGGGAACACACAGCCAAACTGCCAAAGTGTGGCCAGGAGGAAAAAAGCCTCAAAAGAGAACTATGGGGTTTGTATTAACGCTGCACAGAAATTTATTATCCCTTCTGTCTCGGGATGAAAAGCTAATATCTCTACATCCATCACCAGTCTGAAAAGCGTAAAACCAAACTTCAGTTCAGGTCCAACAAAAATGCCATTTAATTTTGAACCTATTAAAAATAAAAACCAAAATATTAAAAAAAAAAACCAAACCCACAGGGTTGGTTTGCTTTAAGCAGATCTGAAATGCAAAGGAGGTTACACTCATCTGTCCCTCATTTACATTTCAGTTACATTATTACTTTCATCTATTTTATAAAGAATTTAGGCCCTCTTCCAGGTCTCTTCACACGCCTGCTTTATTTGGTACATCAACCCTTTGTCTCCTCAATCAACCCTACCTCCTGTTCCCTTGAGCTCTGGAGGCAGATGACAGCTGACTGAGTATTTTGAAATGCACTGTTCTGCTTTCTGCAGACCACATCTAGATGCCCCTGGACAGCTTCCAGCTGATCTCGGGCTGGACCCTAATCCTTGGGCACGTGCTGAGGCTCCTGCTGGCCCCTCCGTGAGGCACAGGAGAGGTGCTGTGTGGCTGGGACCAGCTGCCGGACAACTGCATGTTCTGAATACTGGACCCACATCCCCCAAGGTGCCCCCTCCTCCTGCTGGATCAGGCTGCTGAACTGCCCCGGGTGCTTGCAAACATCTGCCACTCACCCGTGAAAGGCTGCAGCGAGGCTAAAGCAACCTGTGTTCTCAAAATGAGTACTGATCACACAGCAACGTTCATCTGGAAACAGCCATGTTATCTGCTCATTTCTGCTCTTCCATTTCCTCTGTGGATAATTTTGATTTCATTTGTGAAAGCACGTTCTGCCCCATTAAGACATGTACAAGTTCAACACAGCCCAGAGCTGCAAGCTGTTGCAGAATGCAAGCGTTGAGCAGGAGCACAGAGCAGCATTTTGTCCATACTGATTCTACAAGCACTGCCCATGTCAGGAGCATTTCAGAGATGCTTGAAATCCCCTATCCCATTTTTTGTTTTTGTCATACAATCAGACAACCTGTAAGGCAAACCCAGCCCTCCTGCATCTCAGCAGCTGCAGGTGCCACATTCCCACTGCCGCCCTTCGTATTTTACTAACACGGCAAGCTCCGCTCGCTTCCCAGTCAAGAGCAGGACAATGCCTCCCTCAGGCAGGACAGGCCAGTTCTCAGGAGGCCTCGCCACACACAGAGGCTCAGGGGCAGGCAGAGCCGAGGCTGGCAGCCCCTCAGCAGCCGTGGGTAGGGCGCATTTCCGGGCAGGGACAAACCGCGCTCGCGGTGGGACAGGCGCGCTGGGAGAGGCTTTGCTCCCCGTGGCCTCGAGCCAGCACTGCCAGACGAGGTCTCAGCAGCTCACCAGTCTGCCAGGCTACAGAGCAGGGCAGCATCTGCAGATGCAAGCACAGAAGGACATCGAGAGAAAGAAGATTAATATGCTTCCATCAAATTTCATGCGGAGACCGAACACCGCATCACGACACGCTGCTCAGTCACACCGCACTGTGCTTTCCTTAACAACTGCTTTTACTAAACACAGCCCAGGGTTTGCCACTTCACCACACCTCGACACTTCCAGAAGGTCACAGACGAGCACATCTTTAATCTAAACTATTCAGTAACAACAGCACTCTGCATAGTATTCGTAACATTTAAACGTTCTCGTGATCTCCCTTATGAGATCAACACAGGTTTCAGGTAATTCACCAAACTGAGAGCAACTGATGCTCTGTGGCTGCGATCGATAGAATTGGGTTACTGTAACTGCAGTGCAGTGGGGATACTGACTGGTCTGGTAAGGAGAAAATTTCACACAGCGTAGGATCAGCAAACTGTAAACATATTTAATTAAGAGTTTGCAAACAGCCCCATTAAGAATAGTGGCAATAAGCTTCTGTGTAGCATTGAAATTGTGCTAAGGGTCACAAACTCTTTCTTAATATGGTTCAGTAACTATCCTAGAAGTCAAAATTGAAGATGGTATGACAGAAATGGAAGACTGCAGGATATTCTGATAAAATAGCAACATTCCCTCCTCCTGCACCTCAGAAGCTGTCACCATAACATTTCAGTCCAGGCACCACCGGTGACTCATATTTACTGAGGACAAAAGCCAAAGAGAAGTCCACTCTACACCTTTTTCTCTGTTAACTTATGCAAAGGCCAAATTTAACTTCAATCAGAGTAGCACAGGAAAGCTCTGCCCATCAGCTGTCAATGCAGTTCAGCTTGTAGCTATCTTTTGAATTTTGCTTTCATGTTCTATCGATTTGTACTGGCCTAAGTCTGTGAGTTTCACCTCTTGGTCTGATTGTCTGGTTTTAATATTTGTCACAGTAATTCACTAGAATTGGTACAGACAAAACCTTAGATGTCAGAAGCTGACATATAACAGCATGAAGGTAGTGAGACACTCTGAAAATTGTTAAATCTTTTAGCATCAATCCAAAATCTTTGTAGACTTAGAGAAAGCTACAAAAACCCTACAATATAACAATCAGGCAACTTTAGAAATGAACAGATAAAGGCGGACGCACACAGAGGAGCAGCAGCATCCAATGACAGATACAAGCATAAAAACAATAATCCCTTCTATCATACTGATTACATGAGCTGTGCAAGTCTGGTCACCACCTTGAATGTCCCCATAGAGAGCAACTCCTGTACAGAGAACACCAAAATCTCTCGCAGGCTTTTCTTGTGCCCCAGTGCTGAAACCTCAGCTGGAGTTTTCTTTTCTTGCATCAAAAAATATTTTAGGCAATTCCAAGTGTTTCTTCTGTCTTAAAAATAAACTGCTCTGTAATTTCACTAAATTACCATTATATTCACCTTCTCTCAGCAGCTCAGCTGGAATGTAGAGTCCAGCAAGCACTCACCCCCCTCCACTGACCACGAGGGTATTTACCACCACAGAAACACCTCAGTTTGGCAACCACCACACACAGCAGGATTTCAGGATTTTTGTACCATATATCCAAACATGCACACAGGGAGCTAAAGACCACATTCCACAAGCCCATAATAATCAGCCTAGCAAGAGTCTTCTACCCATGTCCAGCAACCAAAGACACCTTCACTCCGCAGGACAAGAAACCCCCTGTGCACTTCACTTCTAACACATATAACATTTCAAGATATATTTTCCTTAATCCAAAGCTTGCCTCTCCCAAGCACTAACACACCAAAATCACAGCTCCAGAGTCTGAATGAATTCTTGACTGAGTTGTACAAGATTGCTTCGCTCTCAACTTTCTACATCTAACCTCAAGAAATTCCCATACCAGCTTAACAATAAATTGAGTTCTTTGTCACACATAATGAAAGAAAAGCCACAGAGTTAATGCCTGCCTTCTTGGCCCACAGCCAATATAAAGCAAAGAGAAATTTGGGGGCATCAGCACTCAGGCTGATTTTCACACGGTTGCCACCACTTCATGTTTAAGCAGAAGTAGCTCAGAGGTTCGTTAGAAAGTGATCTCCCGGATTGAATGGAGAGAGTTTCACAGCTTCTGAATATCTCCAGAGAGCCCAGGGGAAGAGTTACATGAATCCCTGCCCCACTAAGTGCTTTAGGAAATTGAAAAGGAGCAAAACACTCTCAGGCAAACTCAACATCACAATTTCCAACTTGCCTATGGAGTGGCAGCATCAACCACCCACCACAAAGTGCCAGGATTCATGCAAGCCTCAAGGATGCTGAAATACTCTTCCGTAAGCTGCAGGGTCTCAGAGAGCAAAAGCCCTGTCCACTGCTGCTCTGCCAGCACACAGGGCTTGGGGGGAGGCCTGTACCTAACCTATGGGCTTAAAATACAAAATTCTAAACATGCAGCAAAACCTAGCAGGTGACGTAGTGATATCACATAGGCAGATCTTCAGAAGCCAAAGAACAAAAAAGGTCTGGAAAAAACCTGCAGTAGGAAGTAGCACTTTAAATAAACAAGCAGCAAAGTATGTGAAAAGCTCTAATCCATTTGCTTGTTTGAAATATTATTCACTGGATGCAAAGCACAGGCTTTGCAGTTTATCCTCCTCAAATGACTCCCAGATAAAATTAGTCAGGTGATTTGCAGGATATATTGATTAGAGAGGATTTAGCTAAGGCAACATAAAAACCAGCCAGCTTTATCGTTCAGTGAAAATGAAAGAGAAGAAAGCCTGCAAGCTATTATCACTGTATATAAATTAGGCTTTATTAATGAATTAACAAACTACATAGAAAATGCTAGATAAGAGTTAAAATAATGGAGTTTCTCTCTAAAGAAAAAAGAGTAGATCTCAGAAAAAAGCAATACAAATACAAATAAGTCTTCAGTGTTTGCTTGTTTTTTTATAGTGTCTATAACAGGCTGAATTTTCACCTGAACATGCCTGAAAAACCCTGAGATGCTCAGTTGTCTCTTACAGCTCACAACTTTTTCCACCTTTACATAAAAACATCCTCAGCTTGCCTCTATTAAATCCCAGGCAACATGAACTATCCAAACTTTTCCCAGTGAACACTGGTTTTCCTCAGGATTAACTCTCAAGTGCTCAAAATACAAAATACCCTGATTGTGCTATGTACAGACTTGAAAAATCCGGGATTCTTCTGACGTGGGGAAACAGAAGTGGGCACCCTTGACTCAGAACTGGGCACCCTGAACTCCCCAGATGGGTGGGGGCTCTCCTGAGGCTCCAGCTTTGCATGAGACCTTCAGAGGAGTGTCCTGCAATAGCGTGACAGATGGTTTATTTTATCTCCAGGCTAAGGTGTCCTTCATGTTACAGCTTTGTGAGAACATCTGTATGCTCCGACACACTGTAAAAACCCACCACCCCGAGCCTACTGGGTAACACAGCACAGCTCCCTGTGAGGGGGTCAAGCTTGAGCCTCCGTGTCCGTATGACCACAGAATCCTTTGTGGGACTGCCCAGAGTGCTTGCCCTGCAAGAAGAACAGTAACTTCCAGGATATTATTTAATACCAACAAATGCTCGTACTCCCCCCAGCAGAGGCACTGATAGTGAGGCATCCATCAAGATCCATGGCAGCTCACAGCCTGTGCCTGGCAGCCTTCAAAGGGATAATTCCAAGTGAGATGCCTGTTTCCTCCAAAGCCCACTCACACTGACACCCTTGTCTCGGAAGAGCTGTGAGTGCCCCAGCCCCACCAGTGCTGCAGGAGGGGAAGCAAGAGGCAGGTTGTGCCAGTTTGGCCAAAATCTAGTAATATAGCCCCTGAGAGAAAACCAGGTTGCAACCACCCTTCCCCCCCACAGGGTTCCGGAAAAAAGGAAATTTTTCCTCAAAGGAAAGTGAAAGAGATAAAAACTATTTATTTTAACAAACACACAGGAAAAGGATAATGATGCTAAATAATGAATTAAAACCCTCACTATAGAGAGAAACCTGGGAAGATTTCACAGTCCTTCTGTAGGTGTGGTCTCTCTCCTCCTCGGAGCTGGTCGGTGAGGGCGTGGGCCCACCCCCGGGCCCCGGGGAGAAAATTCTCCTGATGTGTTCTGATGTTCCTGAGAAGAAGGGAAAAAAAACCCCAAGTCCCAGGAAACAAAATTCAGCTCTCCGTCCCACACCAAGAGGGAAAAAAAAACCAGCTGGCTGAAGAACAAGCAAGCAGGGTGCGCCCTTTGTGCGTTCCGCAGTCAGACAATAACTGAAGAGTGTAATCTCTGTGTCCTTGAGAAGCTGCTTTGGAAAGTTCGTCTGTTTTTTTTTTTTCAAGCTCAGTTTAAAGGCACAGAAAAGGCACAATATTACTTTTTGGGCATAGAGCACGATAGGGGATACACATGATAGAGTCACCCCAAGACACAGGTACAGCCCAGGAGGGCAGCTGGGAAACCCAAGCAAGTGGAGGTCCTACTGTATTTACTCAATTGAAACAGCTCCTCTGAGATTCACTGCATCTTAATATGCTGGGCAAGACACATCCATCTTCCCACTGGCAGAACACACTCCAGTATGGAGAAAAGGTGGGGAACAAAGTCTGCTTACCACAATGCTTGCCCAGAAAGCTGCTTTGGGCAAGCCATGATTTGGTTTAAATCTTCCAAGGAGCTCTAGGTGGCAAAAGAGAGGGGTTCAGCCAGGCTGACAGAAGAGCAGCGGTGTCAGCAGCCCCCCTGTCACCTGCACCACAACCTCCTGCCTGCCCTCGAGGTCTGACCCCGCAGCACTCGCTGCCCAGGACGGTGCCACGGCTGCCCTGAGCTGCGGGAAGCCAGAGGGGCAGCTTCCCTCTCTCCACTGACACTGCTTTATTTCCTTGAGTAATCAGCTGAGCCCACACTGACTCCACCGCTCAGCAGCTAGATACTTTCCAGGGATGCAGGAGAAAGGCATTTAAATTCCCTCAGGCTGAAAAGGGAAATGAGTTCAAATCCACAATCCGAGGTTCATCAGCTCATCCAGGAACCACTGGGAAAAAGTGCTATGTCCCAGATGTGTTCTTGTTTTATGAATCATGATTCTCTAGCAATTAACTCATTTCAAGAAGATAAAATGCTTCAAAGGTTTTTTATTTTTATTTTTGGTTTGAGTTAAAAATATATATTCTTGTCAGTGAGACACGCTGACAAATTTTCTTTTAGTTTCAGAGCATATCTATTTTGTTTTTATGTGCTATTTTAGATCAAGCACAGAGCCAAAAAAATAAATGCAATTATGTATTCAGCTCTGTGCTAAAGTTTCATTTAAAGTCAAAATGGAAAGTATTAACAGACAATGACAGGGTAGAGCAGTGAAGTGGCAGATTAGATTCAGGAATTCTGCTTAGTGGGCACATTTCTATGTTTTCTCGTTGTCTTTACAGCCCTTCCTAAAATTCTCATTATTGGCAAGAAAGTTCTCATGAGAACAAGCCCATTTCTGACTGTCGCGTTGCATTTCTGGGAAGACAAAGACACCAGCTCGGTTTTACCGTATGTGAAGCACAAGAAAGAATCTGGAGGCCAGCAGCACAGCCAGCTCAAACCCACTCTGCAGAGACCTCTGTGAGCCCCTTGCTTCAGCAGCAGGTCTGAGAAGGGACACCAAAGCCAGGAGTCACCTTGCAGAAGAAGACCTGTGAAAATGTGACATCTTTCTATTTTGCTCAGAAGATGGACTCACTATTTTTTAACAATGCAATCCTGTTGCCTTTCCTCCATTTGAATTTCATGATACCTCAGAGCAGGAACAAAATGTAACCCTCAGGTTCAGTTCTACCCCAATGTAAAATTGTTTCCCATGGAAATTAGTTAAGGTTATAAGGCTTCCTTTCAAATTCAGCTGAGAAAAAAAGGGTTATTTTTCCTTAAACTTAACAGCCGATGGCATTCCCATATTCTGAGAGTCTGTGGAAAGGCCCAAATTCTAACACCTTTACAGAAGAAAGTTCTCCTCGTGTCACTGGGAATACTGGTGCAAGCGAAGCAAGCAGGATGTGTGCAGCAAGCAGGATGTATGAACCAACAGAACATCTTCCTTCACCAAACTGAGCCCATTTCTGCCGGTTTATGTTTAAAGCAGGCTTTCCATTGGTTTACTAAAACAAATGTTCTAGCCTTTAACAAAACAAAAAACCTCACACATCCCTTGATTCCCACACCAAGAGCACTGAAATGAAAATCTCTCTCTTAATCTATGAAATTGCTATTTGTTAAGATTTCATTAATTTAGGTCAGTCAATTGCTTGTAAAAATTTAAAAGCTTGTTGCAGACTTTCTGCATATTCAGCAATTAAACTTCCATTGCACCTGGTAGTTCCCCACCTTGCACTCGGAGAACAGATCCAGTTTTATGGAAGCACAGCATGTGGTGTGTAATTACTTCCAAGAAGTCAAGTAAAGCAGTTGGTCTCTTTTACAGTCCAATAACTTTCAATACTAAAATCACTTTAAAGAAACACTTTGAATGAAATTAAAGAACTAATTTGAGCTTCCATGACTTAAATGCTTTTTAATTGCTACGGATGCTGAAAAGGAACCTGTGCTCCTTTCATTGTGGCATCTCAGGCTGAAAGCACCACCAAACGCACAGCATTTCATTTAACCTCATACCCCTGTGGCACTGAAGCCATAATCCTACATGCATTGAAAGCAACAAGAAACTTAATTTTAGTAGCAACTCAGGATTGAAACCAACTTTCCACCACTGGGAAGCTCTCACCTGCATTGTGCAGAAGCAGAGCTCATGTCCACGAGGTCTGGAATGAACTGTTCCACTGGACATACCAGCTACAGTTTGGGAGTAAATATTTCACAAGCAGGGCACAAAAAGCACGTCTATGAGAGGATTCACACACACCCTTAATGCTCCCAGGAGAGATTTCTTTTAGTTACTGGAGGAGCTAGTAGAGCACACCATCACTGCTGGCTGTAATGGTTTGACACAGCCCGAACAGTTTCTTTACACATACACTCTTCAAAATGACTCTATTCGTTTTCTTTCTTTCCCCTTAAGTCCCTTGACTCACTCACATGAGCACACTTCTACCCTCTCATTGCTTGTGAAATATAAAAAATAAATTACAAAGCTCAGGCACTCACTCATGGAAGCTCCATAAGGTATTGGTGCAACTCAGTCCATCATTAATATTCCAGAGATACATCAACTGCTCCATATAACCACCTTATCTCACCAACTGCTTTGGTGTCCCATTCCCCTTTTCTCCATTCTCCCTCCTTTCATCCACTGTAATCCCACTGTTCTTCTCTCCCTGTTAGCAGGCACAGTTATTTACTGCACCCATGTATAACGTGCCAAACCCCACACTGGGCTCTCTCACCAGTCCAGTAAAACAAACTCCTTCTTTGCCTTTGATAAGTTGGAAAAATGTAACACAAAAAATATAGTCAATCACAGCAAATGGAGTTAAAACAGTGAGCTTCTTACGTTACAATTCTTATCTCAACGAGTTTATCTTTAATCCTACAGAGAACTCTATGAAATTGAGCAAAATTTCAGTAGATCAAAAATTGAATTCATTATGCTGAAAGATCAGAGACACCATATGACTGAAAATTATTCAGACAAATCCTCGGGTAAAGGCTTCAGTGGAAATTACTACGGATGAACGTTATCCAGACTCACCCCAACCTCATACGCGGGTGAACTCTGCAGAGCTCTCATGGACTCAGCAGAAACGTGGACAAAGGCAGGAAACCCGAGGGACTAAGCATCTGGTTTTGCAAATACTGGGCAAGGGCTCAGCCACGTGGCTTCAGAAGTTACCACGCACCAGCAGAAATGCTCCACCAGCACAGAAACTCAGCTGCTGGTACCGCGACTTCTCTTGCCACAGGACTAAAGAAGGCATAAGCAAAATCACACCAACTTGTATTTCCTCTAGCCTGAATTCATACATGGACAGCTGTGCTGGTTTTGGCTGGGATAGAGTTAATTTTCTTCACAGTAGCTGGTACAGGGCTGTGCTTTGGGTTTGTGCTGGGAACAGTGCTGGTAACCCAGGGATGTTTTGGTTGTCACTGAGCAGCGCTTACACAGAGCCAAGGCCTTTTCTGCTCCTCACCCCACGGGAGCGGGCTGGGAGGGGACACGGCCAGGACAGCTGAGCCCGAGTGACCCAAGGGATGTCCCAGCCCCTACGGCCTCGTGGTCAGCACGTACCGAGTCACCGTGACCTGTGCTGGAGCCCAGCTCTCCTGGGCATGGCCGAACACCTGCCTGCCCACGGGAACCGGGGAATGGATTCCTTGCTTTCCTTTGCTCGCACACGTGGCTTTTGCTTTACCTATTGAACTGTCTTTATCTCAACCCCAAATTTTTCTCACTTTTACTCTCCCGATTCTCTTCCTCATTCCATGGCAGAGAGTGAGGCTCAGTTGCTGGCTGGGGTTAAAGAATAGCAATAGCCAGTGTGTATCAATTGATCTCAGATGCCTCGAAAAGCTCATGCAAGTTTCTTCTCAAGATAAAATATGAGCAGCAATGACATGGTGAGTTAGCTCTGGGTATTATCAGCATTTACTCACTTGAAATATATTAACAGCTCTTTTATTATTTATATATTATGAGGACGTCAATCCATATTATGAATTATGAACCTAATTCTGCTCCCAGTAATATTAATCGCAGACAAATGTGTCTCTACACTTAATATATTCTTTTCAATGTCATTAACATATTAGTGAATATCAAGTTCTGCTGTCACTACAAAACACTTCATGATATTCTACGAAATGATCTAGTATCTCAGAGAAGAAAAAAACGCATTCTAGAAGAACAGTCATCTCTCTTCTTAAGAACCTAAGACGGAACATCACTCTGATGTCACTACTTTCAACATTAATTTAATTTTAATAATCCATATTTTACTCCAGACCAAGTGGTTCAACTAACAAAAGGCAGAATATTGCAGGGAATGTATCAGAAGTGACACCACTTCCTGCAAAATGAACTAAAATAAACCAACAAAAACCAAAACCAATACCACAGAAGAAAAACAAAACCAAAAACCAACAAGCCAACAAAAACAAACCAAACCAAACTAAAACCTTTGTTGCTCTTTAAAAACTAATTCTGGATGGGCCTGTCTATCAGCCTCGATCAGCATATCCCCTCCTAATTACAAACTTCACCAAGCACACCCACAACTTTAGAAAAAAAAAAAAGCAGACCACTCAGAACCATAGATCAAGGGAAGTAATCCTGTCACAGTAAGAAAAACCACAAAGCATCCAGGGATTTGATGAGCATGAGAAATCAATCGTGCATCAAGTCGATTGATGCGGTTTATTTTAAGTCCTTCTTTTCTGATTTATTGCCATCATTGCCGCCAATTTGCATAGATAATAGAACAAGACGTCCTCTTAAAGTCTTAATCAGGAATTAAAACGTAATACACTGGTACATCTCTTTCTGCTCATCAGCGAAGCACACACATGAATGTTT
Source organism: Rhagologus leucostigma (assembly GCA_013397725.1). Classification (NCBI taxonomy): domain Eukaryota; kingdom Metazoa; phylum Chordata; class Aves; order Passeriformes; genus Rhagologus; species Rhagologus leucostigma. The sequence goes on along the minus strand of VZTD01004794.1, from coordinate 313,407 downwards.
AATGTCATTTTTATTACAGGGATGGTACCGGATTGGAAAGAGGCACTTTAAACTGCTCGTGACATCACCACCAATTTGTGGCTGTAATAGCTGCAAATCAAAAAACAGTCAACAAATCCTTCAAGCTAAAGCAGGTTGTAAACATGACTGTTACAAGAACAAGGCTGAGCTGTATTTCTGAAAGCAGCGCAATTTTCTTTTCAGCATGGCAAGTACAGCTACAACTGCAGTATTTTTCCGATGCATTTCCAAACTTTGCCAATTCTTTCTTAGAAACGAGATGATCTGTTCCTACTTTCAGTGTACTGAAGATGAGTGGGTAGTTTGCTGCTCAGCAAAGCGATTTCTTTGACAGGTATCTACAGCATTCACAGAACCACCACAAATATGCACAACTGTCTAAAAACAGTAGAGAAACAATGAAAGCCTCGCCTCAAAGAGCCAGAGAAAAGTGTGTTACAAGAGCAATAGTTGTGACACAAAACCTATGTGTTAGTGGAAGGGTGGAGAGGGGAACTTGAAGAGATCAGCACTGAAAACTGGTACCTCTGAGCAGGAAGTTCTGCACAAAAATGTGAGGAAGCTTGTGAGAAAAACCTCAGAAAGAGAAGTTCAAATTGCACATTTCCTTCAGGAGGTGTGCTGGGAGAACATGCTCACAAGGAACCTGGGAAGGCAAAGCAGTAGAAATCATTCTCCGTGTTTCATGGAGAACAAAAATGGGCAAAGAAGTCAAACACCGGGCAGGACTGGCTGCGGGCCATGTGTACAGCACAGCGGGCCGGATCAGACTCTGGACAGGATTCTAAGAAATTCAGTACCATACACCTTAAAAGGAGTAAATTCTCGTGAGAATATGAATCCCTCCAATATGCGGAGTATGAGATCCTCGGGTCACTGCTGCACCCCAATTCACACAGGAGATACAAACCTGACCATGCCTTTGTGCTTCCCCCTCCCAGGGGAGCATCTTTGCCCTCCGCAATTCCTGCTTCCAAGAACTGTTTTCTTTCACTCTGCTCCCTCCTTGATTGCTTCTATCACACTGCTCAGGGGACAGCAGCACCCAGACTTGGCTCTGTGATAAAGCAGAGCTTGCTTACCTGCAGGGTCAAGGCAAAACACATTAGAAATGACAAAAGAAATGCTCTGGGACCAAATGCTGAAGCCTCAGAAGTGTTTTCCCCAAAACTTTCCAAGTGCTGAAAGCTGGTTTAGGGGCTTTTTTTGGCTTTGTCAAAGGTCTGTGGATCCCTGACTAACAGACCCAGTTCTTTAATTTCATCAGGCTCTCAGAGGCTGAAACATGGTGACAGCCAAGGTGTGAGACTCTCTGCCTTGCAGTGACCCAGGCTCAGCTGGCACAGGGGACCCTGAGCTCAGAGCTGTGGGACGGGGGCTGCCCCACAGCTGAAGACCCAACCTTGTCATGACCCTTAGCAAGACCTAGTCAGGTCAGGAGGATTGTTTATGTGCTTAACTGACTTCAGCCATGGCTCGTGAGACAACCTTTTACTTGCTAAATGAGGAAGACATGATGTGAGCTCTGACGGTAAGCAGTTTTACAGGTGTTGCTTCCTTTAACTCTGCTAAAATAATGAAGAATCAAGGTTTGCTGAGAAGCTTCTCCCTCAAAGAGACTATATATAGATGAAAGATTAAATCTGCTACATGTCTCTGTGTTAAAAATAACTGCAATATTAAAAATTAAAATTATCCTACAAAGAACTGTCATTATTAGCAGTTCTAATGCCAAGTTAAAAATTAAATCCAATCAGCACAGAAAAACATTTGGAAACTCTTTTAAAAATGAAAGAGAAAAGATTAGCTACTATAAAATACAGTATCAATTGTATGAAGCAGAAATTTTCTTCCAGACAAAAAAAAAATCCCTTGCTGGTTCTGACATGTAGCCAAAACCGGAGCTGAAACAAGAGTGTGGCATGGATCTTTACCATCAAATCAGCTTCAAGTCAATTCCCAAGACAAGTATCTTTTCAGCAGAGAAATCTAGGATGCAGGTTTTGTTCAGTATGGTTACTGATGGAGGGAGATAAAATACAACACTCGGAATATTCCAGGAAATGCCACACACATGCCAGTGGTCCCTTCATTCCATCAGCTCTGGAAGCAGCTGCATTAGCAGGCCAGATGTCTGGTTCTAGTTCTCTGCCACATACTACTCCTAATGCCTCACTGCAGGGAATTTCTTCCACAATTTTAACAGACAGTCTCTCTTGAAATTAATTTTACAGAGTGGAATCTAAATTGCACTCTTCTTCAAATAAAATACCTCAGGAACAACGTACTCCGGGTGTAGAAGGAGAGAAAGAACTAATAAATGAGAATGAAGATAAAAATCGCAAAATTTCAGCGGAGAATGAAGCACTTAGTAAAGATAATTGCGTACATTCACCATAAAATGAGAACATGAGGAGAACACTGTAAGTCACAAAATATTTCGTTTTGAAGTATTAAAAATGTATAGCAACTGAGGATATATGAGCTGTACAAATGGTGTTCTCTATTTCCTTCATTTTAAGTTAACCTATTTCACATGTAAAGCTGTGATATTCACGTTGTTACAAAACTGACTACTTCTTCAGGCTGCTCCTCCTGAGCAGGACTGAGACTTTTAGCAGCACCACAGAACAACGGAAACCAGTGATAAAAAGATGCCCAGGACTCTAATTACTGTAAATTACAAAAGTCCACAAAATTAAGGGAAATATCTTGACATCACCCTATGGTGTAGACTGGGCTGGGAGGAGAAGGCTGGGGGTAACAAGGAAAACATCACCTCCCATTTAACCTTTCTATGCTAGAGTGGCCAAAATTGCTTCAGGAAAGAGAATTATATTTATGTGCAGCCATAGTAGTTTTGACACCTTTTCAAGCTCAAAAGCAAAGGCAGTTGAGTAGGTTGAAGGTCTGGGCTTTTTAAAAAATCTTTTATATATCCAGGAAGGTTTCTTTAATCTCTTTTACACAGGAGGTATTGGTCTGCTTTGTGTGGTCCCTTCTCACATAAAGTGTAAGACTTATTCCTGTCAATGGAAAACAGAATTTAGCTTTTGGACTATCTCCTGCATCTTTTCCTTCCTCAATAATAATATGATCTTGAGATGCTTTGGGGTTTATTTTATTATGCCAAGGATATCTAAATTGTATCTCTTCAGTTACATGCTAGATAAAAATTGCCCAGTACGGTTTTCTTTGCCTGCCTTCATGGTGCTCATACGTCAAGATGTCTTTATCTTCAGGATAGTATAGTTGGTAAAAAATTATTTTCCCTGTGAAACCGTGTTATTACTTCATTATTGAATTCTGACTTTTGTGTGACGGCTACTGTGCAACTTCTCCAAGTCTAATAAAAAAAACCCAGAGGAAAGTATTTCCCAGAGAATAAACAGCTCGTATTTATAATAAATCTAAGGATAACATTTATTTCTATTTATACTTATGGCATCAGCAACAGCCCTTCACTCTCATTCAATTACACAAGCCCAGCTGTACTGCCAGTGTTCTCAGAACAGTTGTAAGGACGAGGACACTTCCTGGAGCCCAGCTCAGTTCTACTTTCCCACTATCATCAGCACAAGAGTTCTGATTTTCTAGGTCCTACCTGTGCTTGTCTAACAAGTTCTATCTTTTCTAAACTGATTCTGAGGAAAAAACCTTAAACCGACACACCTCATCTCGACAGAAAACGCAGCTGAGAACAGGCACAGGAACCGGCTGCCTCTGCCCGCAAACATTTGATGCCTGGCAATCCAAGCAAGGCCACTGCTCTCCTTTGGGAATACCTTCCTTTACACCTGCAATGCTTATGAAAAACTGCTGGGAAACACTGCCAGACCACCATGGTCCTCTCAAAGTGCCAGGGCATTTAGGAGACCCTAAATCAGTTCAGACAAAGATTATTTCACTTCCAGATATGGGTGTCGGTTTGGTTTGATTTTAAACCAACAGTATTAGAAAATGTAAACCAGGTTGGCATCACCTACCAAACAGTTAAGAGGATTGCTGGTGATTTAGGACGTTTTTCATATTGCTCACACTACAGTTAGAGGAAAAAAAAATATAACAAATCTGAACCTCCCTCATACTTCCCTGACCTGGCTCAAACCTGCTCAGCTGGGAGGCTTTGACAGAAATGTGGTGGGAGGAAGGAGAGCAGAGATTCCAGGCAAAAGCATTTTTTGAGGAGTTAATGAAATTTGCAAGTATAATTATTTTTAATCTGGGTGCCAAGTTCTCTCTCCATTCCATGAAATCCTGGTGCTGTGATGCTACAAAAGGAACACATGAGCCCTCAACTCTCATTACTGCATCATTATATAATTCACAAATACCATCTCAAATTAAATCTACTGAAATGGGGTTACCTCAGCCAGAGAGTACTGAGGAATAGAGTATCTATGGAACTCAGAGCCCATGGCAGCTACAAATCTGCCCTCCAATAAGCCAGGAAGGTGAAAAAAATCTAAGTTTGCTTTCACAGAAAGCTCTTGCCAAGCTGAACTCAACAGGAGGCTGCAAGGAGACCCACCAGCCACCGGCTGCCAGGACCAGCACAGCCAAAGGCACACTGGAGCTGATCCACACCCACATGCCACCGCTGCTGCCTTTGGGCAGTACTGAGAGAGGAAAAACGGGGAAGAGAGGAAATCACTCTGAAATATCTCTCAGTTCAGGACTTGCATCTTCTTCAGCAGCTACTCCCTGCCCAGAAGCAGCAGATGCTGCTCGACCGACTCAGCTGGAGAGCAGACCCTGGGGCAGGGAAAGGATCACACTCCTGGGCTCCACAAAAAGCCAACCCAAAAACCAAAATGCTAAATCAGCACTCACTCAACCTCTGGTTATGACGGAGAAACGAAGCAAGTGAAATTCAGGAGGTAACGCACACTTGCAGCTTCCCCAAGTACCCCCTGCCCTCACTACCCAGCACGGCAGCTCTGCCCGCCAGGTCACTGGACTGGATTTAGCAGATGCTTCGAGTTCTCTATTTTAGGGCAACCCACACGGTGTGACTGCCTTTAGGAGTCCAAAATCTGCCCAGTCTACTCCCAGCTCTTGAGCCCCGTCTGAGTCTCAGAAAGCAGCTCTTGCCCTTCAGTGCACCACGGCTCCCAGGCTCCAGGTCCTTTTGGGCACCAGTCCAGACGAGCTTGCATGCAGACAGACACTCCGTGGCTGGCAAGAATCTGCTATAGGGTATTGCAGTCTGGCCAGAAGCATTTACTAAAAAAACCTGCTGTAACAGCAAATACACACGTATTTAGATTCTGTTCCAATTTTCTCCTTCTGTTTGCCGGGCACGTCGGCGTGTTAAAGCTGTATTACCCACAGGGGATATCCAGCAACGCAACAGCACAACTGCAAGGAATATTTCACTCCAGGTTAGAGATTTCCAAGAAGTTAAAGAAATTCCTATCAATTTCCTTACTATAAAATTTTGTGATCACAAACAAAAGGCAAATTTAACATAGACCAAACATACTGACTAAATGAAAAACTCACCAAACCCCCCGTTTAGTCTCTTGATGTTGTCAGTGGTGGCTACTCAGGAAAAAGTCTAAGGACAAGGCAAATGTACACCCAGCATCCCAGCAATCTGAGTCTCATCCCTTCTCAAAACAATTCTGAAGACAGGTTTCTTCTTCCATAGTTTCCACAGTAGCATAAAATAAATGGATCTGTATTAAAATTGAAGCAGATCTGCCTAACAAGCATCCTGTTTTAGATCACAGTCTCAGTGCTTATCTCCAACCAATACCAAAGTTGAGTTTGGATGAGACTTAAAAGAAACTAAGTCTGCTCTGTCAGCCTACCATTCAGTGAGAGTCACATGCTTTCTATTTCCTCCCTACAGTATTGACACTGACTTAAGAGATTCTGGAGAAAAAATATGGTAGACTTCCTGCCAAGTGGTCAGAAGACAGCAGGCAGCACCTGCAGGTGTATTAGGCTGGCAGCAAGAGCCTGCCATTCAGGTGGAGTACCTAGAACATCATGAAAGAGATATTCAGAAGTGGAGAGAAATTAATTTGAGCAATTTGCAAAAAGAAGCCATTGACAAAAAGCAGCAGTTTCTAAAATCACTGGCAGCAGATGCCATGTTTATAAGATTTGCCCACAAACGAGCATCTGTAATACAAAAAGAAAAAACAACAGAAAAGCTTCTGGGGAAGGAAACTCTTAAAATATATCTTTATATTCCAAGGCTTTTGTGATCATGTCTTCGATTAAAGGTTAGACTTCAACCTAGACATCTGGGGCTGGATTTATCCTATTGGAAGACAAACTAAAAAACAACTGTTCCCCATCTCAAAATCAGAAGCTGACAGGCTCTTTCTATTGTTTTGCATAACAATACTGTGGAAATGAGCTTCAAGTAACATTTTCACTCAAGCTTTTTTTAAAGAAGAATGCTAATCATTCCCATCCTGCATCCCAATTACTCACTGCTTCTTAACTTCATTAACAACTCAAGAATCAGCATAGAAACAGAAGTCCTACAGAATGAAAAGATAGGCAGCAGAAATAAATATATCAAAACCATTCTGAAGCCCGTTCTCCCTGCCAGATAAAAGCTCCAGAGAGATGAGCCATGCACACCACAAGAGGCCACGTGGCAATGGCACTGACTGTGACTCAGAACCACAGCCACAGCTCCAAGTGCCACAAAACTCTTTGGGATGACCTCAGGCAAGCGGTCCCATCCAGCTCTCAAAGCAGCAGAAAACAAAAAGCTTGTAACGTGCCTGAAGCCTCCCTGAGATACCACAAGGGTGGATTTGGGTACTGGAGCCACCAAGATGCAGTGAAGGGGTCCACAGAGCTCTTGAACAGACACATCTCTGTGGTGAGAGGGGGGCACCTACACCATAAACCTGTAACTGGCAAGCCTAACAAAGTTAAAACTGATTTGCCCTCCTTAATTTAAAGCCCCTGAGCACACTCCTCTGATTCATGGCTGAGGCTACACTGGCAGTCTCCCATCATTTAAAGGAATCCCAATTGTGCCATACGGATGATCTCAGGTATCTCATCTTTACACAGCTGAGCCAACCTATTTTTAAACCTAGTTATCTGCAGGCAGGATATTGGTCTAAAACTCATTAAACGTAATTTCAGACACAGAAAGGCAAGCGATGGATCTGGTAAAGAAACAAGTCGATACAATGAATACACACGTGACAGCAGAACAGAGAATATGCAGCAGAGTGTTCATTAAAGAGCAGATTTTAAATTTGACCTTCACAATATGCAACAGAGGTAGTGTACAGACACAAGCATGGCTTTACAGAAAGAATATTTATCCATCAAGTTCAACTGAGCTTCTATAAATAATGCAGAAGCAAAACAGTAATTGGCCTGTTGCAGAAAAATTTTGCATTTCACAACTCACTGCTCTTCCTGTATATTATCTGGGGGTTTATCCTGACTAATCCAAGAATGCAGACATCTGTCCAAGGCGCCAGTACACAGCTCCCAGAAAAAGTACCAGCTTTTTATTTTTTAACCTCGTTTCCTGTGAAAAAGAGATTAGACACTTCCACTGTCCAGCTATCCATCCCTCTATTACTTCATTTCTCCTATGAAGTTGTTTTGCAAATTTCAACCATGTCTTAAGATAGGAACATGCTTCAAAAATATTGCTTGTAAAAATACAACCCAAACCAAAAGCCAGGCAAAGAGAGATCCAAAATAGTGGTGGAACAGCAGCTGTAAACCACTCCTTATCCATTTCAAGAGGAGACATCCAGCTGCCTGCCTTGTACTGCCTTGCTATCCCACACGCAGGAGACTCTGAGCTCTCTCTGCCAAAGAAGGGAGAAGCCAGAGCCAAGGAGAGTGTGAGGAGCTGAGGAGCCTCAGAACAAAGGCTCCAAACCTGCCAGAAACCCCGCCACTCCTTCAGTCCCTTACAGAACAACTGTCCTGTCCAGTACAGATAAATTATCATCAAAACTTCAGGTTCTGACCATGTTTCCTCTTGCTTAAAGGGTTTTTGTTTTCTCCCCCCGTAAATAGAATACATGCTTGAAATTAACCTCATTCCTTCAATTTCACTTTTTTTTGTAATTATAATTTACTCAAACATATTTTCAAAGGCTGTAAGAATTATTTATGCTGTTATAAAAGGGTCTTATTCTTTAAGAGATGAGACTGAGAACATTTTTCTGCCAGGCCAGACACACAAGTGAATTCCTGAGCATTGCTCCCACCTGTAGCAGCACCTGCCTGGGCCAGCACGCCGTCCTCGCCACGAATGTGGAACAAAAACTCACTGCAAGAGCCACGCTAATAGGCTTGGTTAAATCTTCATGAATGTTTCAGAGAAGGTATTTAACCTCATGTCCAGGCACCCAGCCGGCTCGGGGGACTCAGGGGACACAGAGTTACCCCTGCCCTGCAGGATCCCCACCCGAGGTCACGCTGGGCACACCAGGCACTGCTGCTTGCACTGTCCCTCTGCTCTTTTAAGACTCAAGGAATCCACCCACGCTTGCTGAGCACGTTAAGTGGACAAACATGCAAAAATCCTGAAATTTGATCCAAACACTTTACTCACTTAAGCTCATTTCCATGACTTGGGTGAAAGTGTTTTCCTTCAGGAGGTGATCACCAGCCAAGCAACCACCTGCATTTTAAAACCCATCCAATTTTTGAAGGGTTAATACCCCAAGAAACAGGGGACTCCTCCACCCCTCCTCTCCCCTGGAAGAGGATGGGCAGCACAGATGGGCTGCATTAAATTGCTGCAAGAACCAGATGCCCACGTAGAAAGGACTTCAGCAGCCACCTCCTTGGCTAGTTCCACTGATAATAGCTGAGATGACAGTTCTGAAGTTGCCTCTGGCTCTATCACATGGTTATCCAGCTGATGAGCTACCCAGGCTGCCTTAGCCTTTGAGATACAACTTTTATTCCATTTGCCTGCCTTCCAGGGGAAATGATGCATTCTCCGTCACTTACTGCACAAGTTATTGTACAAGGCTTTCAATAAAAATCTCCCAATGGATTCTTTACAGAGAGATAAAATGAAATGTTTCTGCTTGCTTAGTTTGGTTTCTTGTTGGATCTCACTGGAAAATTTTAGGTACCATCTTTGGAAGAGGTTTGCTCTGACTGGGCCAATAATATCTTCTAGATATGAAGACAAATGCTATCTTTAAAGAGAAATTCACCCAAAAGCTCTAATACAGGCTTCTGGAAAAGCTGGCATCTAGGAAAGATCAGTGGAAAGGCTTTAGGAAGCCGAATGAAGTTAATTCGTTGATTCCTTTTAGCAGCTTGAGGAGACTGGTTCCCAAACTTCAATTGAGAAGAATTCATATCAAAGCAGTGCTGCTTTTTAAGTCTGCTTTCCACAGAGAGGAAGAATCACAGAGAACAGTCCTGGAGGGAGTCCAGGGTAAAGTTTATGTTTACAAACAAGATCCTGCCTCAGGGTTTTGTTACTTAACAGCCCCTACGAAGTGTGAGTTTTGGACAACATTCAGAAACCTTGAAATCTTATGAAAAATTATAAATGCTAAACCAGACCCAACCATTCCAGTAATTTAAACTGAATTTTTGCTTAACAGAGGTCATAAGCAAACAAACAAATGATTGTCAACAGGGCTTTTTTTGTGGGACCAGACTAAGGGAAACGCTTTTCTCCTGAGCATGACCTTGACAACCTCCTGGTTTGTGCCCTGTGAGGCAGATTCAACTTATGGGCCAGATCTCCTTTCCCTTTCAGTCTAAGGTGAGCCTTGCTTAAAACTTGATCTTCTAGAGGATCTTCTTCAGAAAGGTAAATTTCATCTTAAAAAATAGCTAAAAAAGAATCCACTGCCATTCTGAATTAAGGTCTTCCCAAATCAGTGATAAAAATGTTCCTCTTACTTCTTGCATAAACTGCTCTAGATACAGACATGAATTTCACTCTCTCCCAACCCTGCCTGGTCAACGACACTCTATTTCCCTTGTAACATACTGAGAATCCACTTGCTCTCCCAAAACCTCTCTGCACTAAGAGAAGTGATGAGATGCAGCCTTTCCTCTCTTACCCCAGATTCAAACAAGGCACAAATGGCGCCTCTGTAGCACACACACACAAACCCACCCCAGCATCTGACAGCGAGTTATTACTCAGCAGACAGAAGTAACGCTGAATAGACAGATGGCATCTAACACAGTACATCATCAACAGGGTTTAATGACCAGCACAAGGAATTAGATGCCAGAAGCTTGTTTCAGTCAGGCTAAATAGTAGCAAACCACGCAAATCATTCTGCTACTAATGTAAGGGGGCAGTGCTATTTACAACCATTTGTTAAGACTTCACCCTAGGCAAAGAAGAATTAAACTTCACAGAATGAAACTCGGGGCAGTAGGTGGGCTGGACGGAGGGGAAGCAGAAAGCAGACACAGAGAGTCCACGCGCTCTGGAGGAAGCACAGCTTGTTTGGGTGAAGAGAGACCAAGAGCTGCAGCTGGCCAGTGTCTTCTAAAGCAACATCCAAACTGCTGGTCTTCAGAGCGTGCTTTCAGGATGTTCAGAGCCAGCTCCTCCTCTGAGTGGCCAGATAAATCAACATCTTGATGACACACTTTACATCCTTGAAGTGCTACGCAAACATGCACTAATTCCAGCTACACCAAGAAACCTAGGTAAACATGATTACTCCCAAATGGAAAAACAGAACTACAACACAGAGGGGTCAGCAACTTCATCAGGGCACGCTGCCAAGCCGACTTTACTGCTGGAAGGTTCTGGCTCGGAATTCAGTGTGCAGTTTGATCGATCATGAATTTTCAGACTGTTGTGCAAATGAGTTCCTTTTTCAGAAAGGAAACCATCCTACATACTGTGAATAATTAAAGCAACAACAAAAACATGATCTGCACACCCCAAAATACAGTAGTTTATGCTTCTCCACAGCACGCCTCTATGGCCCAGCTTCTGCTCAGCTTGAAAACTGCCAAACTGGACCGGCAAGACTCTCATGACCTCTATCCAACCTATCCAGCACAGTAAACTACAAGGAGCACTGCTCCTTAAAAAAGATTGACAAAATTGCTTAGGGACAATTAAAAACTAGGTGTCTGAAAGCATATATTCTCATCTTGGCTATGTTCTCAATATGTCATTACTTCTCCTTATAATTTCAATACAGATAAAAATGAAGTTAAAATACTTCCACAATAAAATGAGAGAAAGAACTCGATTACTTGAAATTACATTTTAAAAAATCAGTTACAGACATGACTACTTTTAAAGAACAAGGGAATTCACCTTTTGTGGTTTCATCAAGTGCTACATATAATTGCCATTTTTGTTCATTGCTTTAACAATATCCAGTCTTTCTACATAAGAGGTAAATTTTGTATGCTTTTTTTCAATATAAAGATGCAAAAGATCAGTATTTCCCAAATTTGATGCCACACAGGAGAAATAATCATACTCTCAACTTCATCTTACACAGTGCTTTCTTTTACCACATCCTTTTCCTCCTCCCGTCTGCCAGCTGCAGTATTTAATCCATCGGGGTATCAGCTGGACATGTCCATTCCACATGTAATGCCCATTCCAGCACTCTCGGCACTCCCCAAACTGCCAGCTACTTCTGTGCCTTTCTAGTGCAAGCGGAAACAGGATATGACAAAGAAACAGGTGAGAGACCAGGAAAAATGAGTATCATATGTTGTCAGGGAAAGATATTGTTATCACTCCTGCACTTCTATTTTCTGCAGTGCTGAAGCACGAAATGGTCTGTGAAAGGTTACTCATGAAGTACACAAAGACACTGTGCCATATCAGATGGCTAAAGCCGGTGGGTGATTTACTGTCATTGTGCTAATTATCTCTCACCAATTACTGCAGACTCACGGTCAAAGTCCTAAACAATAAGCAGAACTCACATTTAGCCCGACTGCAAAAGATTAATTCAACAAATGAACAGAAACTCCCATAAAAGCACACCAGCAAATCTACCCTCATTTCAATGTCTCCATCTGTCCATCACTTGACATGATCCTGCATCACAGAGAAGTCCAGGGGAACGGGACCTTGTCCCGTGCCAGCTGGGGGTAAATCAGTATTTCCAGGGCGTAACCGGGAGAACACTTTACCCATCAGCTTCATTCAGCTTAAAGAAGCACTTTGGGCGATCACAAGTGGCTCAAGGCCAGCTCAGTGGGACCCCATGGGTGGGCAGGTCGGGGGCAGAGCAGGAGCCGGACATCCCCCAGCACTGCTGGGGCTGCCACTGGCAGTCCCTGGGCTGAGCCGGGCTCCCGGCCCCAGGGTGGGGGGCAGCGCGATGGAGGCTGAGGCAGGGGGCTCTGAAACCAGCAGCTCAGCAGGGAAGGGGAGGGCAGGCATCCAAAGGCAGTGTCTTGCAAAATCACACTCGGCATCACAGCTCCGCAGTGCTGCAAGGTGCTTTTTGGTAAATATTTATTGGGATTATGTTTCCTTGCTCAGGGCTAGCAAGAGAAGCATGTGCCATCATCTCGAGGACAGATTGGGAATGCAAACCTAACATATTCTTCTCTTCCCTTTCAAAATCAGATGATCAGCTGTGGCTTTAGTCCTGCCAAATTTTGTCAAATATAGCACAAAATTATACAGAACCATAGTAACTGCACTCCCACTATTGTTCTGATTTAAAGAGGAGTTTGATTACATTAGGTAAATATTTGTCCTTATGTAATAGCTCCCTCCAACATTCTAAAAATTTTCTGTCTCCTAGAATTTAACTGAAGAGGGTGCTTTTATATGTCACTGCTCTGCCCCAAAATCAAGTATACTCTATTATACCATGAGTATTAAACTGTGAGTAATGTTATTACAAGCAATAATAGTTATCCAGACAATTATGTAGTTGCAACTGCAGTTTTCCTATTAAATCTAGAAGCTTTAAGCAAATTCAGAGTCAGTAAGAATTGCAACACCATCTCTGATGAGCTAAATAGCAGTTATTTATTCACAGATTGTTAAATTCTTATGGCCCTGGGACTTTCAGGAAGAAAGCAACAAAGAACTGACTCCCCATCTAAATACTGGCTCATTCTTCATGTTGATATAATTATGAAGTTTCAGTCATTGCAAAGCTGTTCACACTGCTCTACATGCATTGCAAAATATATGCTAACTGCAGTTTTTCCATTATAAAACTCGCTAGTGAAGTCACTGTTCTATTTCCAGCTCAGCTCTGGCACTGTGCGGATGCTCGCTGCTTAGTAAATAGAAATAATTTTTTTAGGGAAAAAAGAACATACTGAATAAAAAAGCTAGAGGCTTTTGATACTCCTTCTTCCAAGTAATTTCAAATAAGGTAATGAAATAAATGAATAATAAAGAGCAAACAGAAGCTTGTGTGATGACTCAACACACCAGGAGTCATGAGAAAAATGCTGAATTCTTGACTACACGTTCCAATATAATACACAGGAGTGTACACATTGAAAAACTTTCACCTTTTAAAATAGGTGTTATCAACAGCCTAGGCAGCAGTACTCGATGTTCTTATCACTTTGGTAATTACACTCCTTCTAACACACACATGCAAAAGAGGGAATTTAGGATCTTAACTTTAGGCTTGGAAAAGAAAAAACAAAGCCAGTGAGCTCTTCTACCCCACGTCTGTCCTGCTCAGCTCCAGCTGGGGTCTTGACTTCTTTGGTCAGCCTCCAAGATGAAAAAAATTTTAGCCCCACGCAAATACATCAGCTCGTTTTCCTAAGAATATCTGCTCAAATAAATGATTTCATTTGCTTTGACAGCATTCATATGTATGTTCTGTGCATCTTGGAGGTAAAGTGATTGTCACAAACATTTGTTCAAACAAAGGAATTAAAACAAGCTCGTTGACAGTTTTCTTCTGAAACAATGAATATGTCTATCTGAAACATGGTTATGAAAAGAGTCCAGATCAAACAATCACAAAACTCGCCAGCACTTACTGTATCACAGACAAACAGCACAGTTCAAAGGACTCACTCCCCACAGAAGAGTCTCTAGAGAAATAAATGCATCCAACTTTCTAAATCCTGTTTCAAAAGGGAGAGGTTTCAGCACAAAGCACTCAGAAGCCTCACTGTTTGCTCAGATCTCAACCAGCACTTTGAGTGCAACAACAATTTCAGTGCGTGACGTTTCCCACTTCCCAAGAGCTGGACATCAAAGCACAGCAACACAACGTCATGCAAGAACACAGCCCCATGATGCTCCTACCTTCCCTAACCTACAGCACACACAGCTCCCAGGTAAAACCCAGCGCTTTGGTCATTACTCAAGCAAAACTCCCTCTGCCCTCAGCCAGATTTTGGTCCAAGGATGAAAACACTGGCACAGCGTGCCTGGAGAGACTGTAAGAAAAAATATTTTAAGAGGTACATCTGGAAGGTAAGAATAGACTATTGCAGGGACAAAAATACTTTTTAAAATAGAGCACACTTGTTCTATCCCTTTCTGCTGCCAAGAGGAATCAGCAGCAGAGGACTGGAGACAGCAGGGACAGGTGTTTTCTCTAAAAGGAGAATTCATTCTTTTGGCCACCTATACAGCACGTTTGGCCAATGGGTTCAAATCCAAGTGTGGGATCCTTCCATCAGCAACATTCAGTCACTGGCAAGCTTTGCTGGAAGCTCTGCAGTTGCCTTTCACATGATCAGATGAAAAGCTGCTTTCTGAGCTTCTGTTTGCCATTCCTTTTTTCTTCTAAACCATGTATTATTTAAAATTATCTGGAAGAGTTACAAATTACTCTAACCAATTCTTTCAGCATGCAAGAATATATGACTGTAAGGAGATTATAAATATATTTTCTTACAGCTGAGCAGTTCAAGCCCAACATTTAAATGTTGGTATAAAAATATGTGAAACCAAATTGTATGACAGAGCTTGCTTTGTCAAAACACAAATGTCTCATAAAATATGCTGTCTGGCATCATAAGTAGTAGGTGATATTTTTCAGACAAACTTTATCAAGGAAAAATACCTATTAACAAAAGACATTCAAAATTAAGATTTGATATTTTGTCTTTTTCAAACGGCAACAATTCTGAGGTTTATTAGATTTGTTTAAAGATCAACCCCAAAATAAAAAATTAGCTATGTAAAGTATTTTTGTTCAACCCTTCATAACTTCTTACAGTTACTGTTCCTTAGTTGAAAACTGCCCAAAAAACTCTCACATTTATGCAGTTCTCCTATCTGCCATTTTTGTCTCCAATATTTCTCAACAGTCCACAAACCAAAACACAGCATTTCTTTGGCTCTAATCCAAAGGACCTTCACCCATGTAACTTATCAAAAGCTTTTTGGATTTTAAGTCTTCCCAGCAGCTATGATCTTTTGGCAGCTCGTGTGAGGAGAAGGGAAGTTGAATTTCCCGGAAAAGAAACCGCTCTCAACCATTTGCACATGGCCTCACCAACACGTGAACAGCACTGCTGCCTTGCAGGAGCGCCAGGGCAAGATGCAGAGGCAAAATGACTTAACAGTGCCTGCAAAGATGGGATGGGAGGAAGGAGAGGGCAAAGGGAAAGCTGCCAGGCTCTACTAAAGACATGAAATGTCTCTTAGCGAGTATTAGGCAGAAACCCAAAGGACTGGGAAATGGTTACCACCCTTCCCCTGCCAGGATGGAGACCCAAGTCTCCGAAGAGGAGCTGCCAGCAGGGAATCTGCTGAAGGAGGACGGAAAAGCACCTCTCCAGAGGGATGTTTTCCACTCAGACTCTTGGGCGCCAAGGGTGAAGCGTGTGGGGCCACACGGGAAGCAGAGGCTGCTCTGACACAGCACGGCCAGAAGCAGGAACCTGATCTGCAGAAGCTCGTGCTCATTTCTGCACTCCTGTGTCCCTGCCTTTCTCTAATTACAGTTCCTCTGTTCAGAGATATTACATCTCGGTTCTTGAGAGGCAGCTTTGATGATTTCAGAGAAATGAAAGCAACTGATAACAAAATCTGGACATTCATTCCAATTAAAGCAAGAAGTATTAGGTTGCAATTGTATCAAATTAGGATCAGTTTTACCCCTCTAGGAAAGGCTTCACAAATAACCAAAAGACCAGTGAGTACAAATTTTTCAACTCACGTAAACTGTAAAGTATTTAGTTTCTTTGAATGCATGGAGGGTTTGATCTTCTCTTGCTTTGTCAAAGCAAGATGCAAAGCCCTGGATCTATTCAGTTACATTGTGGTCACCCACAATAACATGTTTTTGTCAACAGAGCAGACATGAGGTGACACTCTCGTTCTGCATCAGCCTCAAAAGGCTCCTATGTTACACACGGCCCTGAAAGGAAGAAGATAAAAAAAGGAAAAAGGAAAAAATAGAGCTTAAGCTGAGATACATCCGAGCTTCCTAAAAACTCTTACTATAATCTATTTACACGGTTCCTGCAGAGACTCTTTGGGTGGACAGCTGTTTTATTTACATGGTGCTTCACACTCCAAATTACAGCAATTTACCTGAGCAACTTAGAACTTCTATGCAGATAAAAAGAGAAGAGATCAGAAATCCTCAGCCAGACAATTCCAAATTAAAAGCATGTTAGTGACAGGTTTTGTGTTTCATTAGGCAAAAATGAGCAGCTGCTGTGGACACTGCCCTTCAAACTGGTTGTTATTAAATATCTCACTGAAGTAAGTCATATTCAAACCCATCCATGACACGGCCAGTGGCAAAACCTGACAAAGATGACATCTGACTTCAACGATACTCATCCTGCAAATAAATACAAATATTCTCCCTTGATAGAGATGGTAGATCTTTTTTTTTACAAGGCAAATGACTACGAAAATCAGGTGAGCTATGGGTGATGTACTGTATTGGTCAGAAATCAGCAGCCTGCAAAGCTGCTGAGCATCCCTAATGCATTTTGCATTGCAAAAGTATTCAGCACTTCACTGAATCAGGCCCCACGGCCAGTTAAGAATTCCTGATTGCAAGAAAATGATCTAAAACACAATGGCCACCAAACACAGAAGAATTACTCCCTTTTCACACTTAGCATTTTGCCGTTTACAGTTAACACCCACCAGGCCCAGCTGCATCCAGTGTCCAGGGCAAAACTGCAGCTTTGTCCCCAGATATTTCCTCATAAGCAGGAACAGGAAGAAGATGAACATGTTGCAGAAACAAAACCCTGACTACAGGTAAAACAGCAGCAAACAAGACTGGTGGCCAAAGGAACCCTTCCTGCTTCACTGAAACACTTTTCCTTTTGGCAAGTCTGTATTTTCCAGAAGACATAACCCTACCTTGTCACAAAGCTTCTCTCCAGCTCAAACCTTGAACACGTTGCCTCTGAAGCAGCAAACAGGTGGGATATTTTTCATCAGCAGCCAACCTCAACATGTGCACAGCTCATCTCTGCTGGCTATTCAAGACTCTCCTTCAGTCACCTGACTTGCCTCTCCAAGAACCACAGCGGCAGCCATGAGCTCATTCTGATGTTCAAATCCAGCTAAAACGAATTACTAAACTACTGAAATAAAATTAAATAAGTTATACAACAACATTTCTTGCTGGCCCTACAGGCTGCACTCTGTCTTACATTATACAAGCCCATAAAATATTTAAAGTGACCATATCTACACAATTACACATAATTCAGAGGAGAGGAATATAGTGCTAAAAGATATAAATCATGCTGGCATTTGTGTCTATCAGGACTAATATTAAATATAATTACAATACTTCTCTTTTCTAAGAGAAACAATCAGGCTGACTGCATTTGAACAGCAGTTGCTCAACATACTGGTTTCACAGTCACCTGAAACAGACTGCAGATATAAGG
Organism: Rhagologus leucostigma; assembly: GCA_013397725.1. Taxonomy (NCBI): domain Eukaryota; kingdom Metazoa; phylum Chordata; class Aves; order Passeriformes; genus Rhagologus; species Rhagologus leucostigma. The sequence continues at coordinate 295,593 of VZTD01004794.1, read as the reverse complement.
GCAAGCTCTCTACAAGCACTTGAGCATTTAGAAGCACATCTTGCCTGAAATTCAAAACACCTAAGCTGTGCCCCAGCCCCAACACGCTGCTGGGCAGGGTGAGCACGCCCGTGTGCACCTTCAGAACTGGAACAGTTTGAAGCCTCTGCACTGAAGCTCTCTGAGGAACTCAATCCAGACAACGTATTCAGGGCCATGGACAGCTTTGATTTCACTATAAACCACATCAAACACACATATTGACCCGAAAACACACGAAGGCGTCAGCAACTTTTCAAAGATTTCCAGTTTTTTATGTGATAGCAAAGAGCGGGTGACCAAGTATCTCTTCCCCAACATCTCCCATTTTCTAGGACAGCACCTTCTCCATCAAACTGAGGATGAGACCAGAATGTGGCCAATGTAACACAGTCCTTCGTGATGAAAGCGGGACAGGCACAATTATCATGGATCAACTGACGACCAGACCCCCTGTCAATAAAAGCAAATCAAATTCTCCGCGTGGTCTTAGTTTGCGGGACCAAGCCTTATTTTGGATACAACCAGTTAAGATACAAAAAGTGGAACAGTTTGCTAAGCAGAGTACGATGAAAATTTAGGAAGTTATGTCAAATCCCACTAAGAATTTGTGAACATACACAGAAGCCAACTGTTCTATGAGATCATTTGAGAGACTGATCCAAATTACTATTGAAATGCTAGAGCTAAGATTTTTTTCACATCCTCCTACAATTATTTTCTCAGCAGTTATTCCTTTAGCGTCTACTGGTAGTATAAAAGTTTTATTCCATAAAGTTTCCAATTTTTTTACGTCTAGTAGAAAGGCTCTGCTCTCTCAAGAGACTCATAAAACCTCCTACATTGTACCAAAACACAAGGTAAATTTTGTATTACTACAGAAATTGAAGCACCATTTTGTACTATGCACTGCAACATGTATTCGAAATCCTGCAGCTTTGTATTGCCCTTCTCCTCTGGCCCATCCAAAAGCCCACTGCTCATGCTACACACATCAAAGTGTGATAATGAAACAGAGACCACTCGAAACATCCACAGATGCACATACCCCCATCACCACCATGCAGTCTCAGCAAGCATTTGTCTGCTTAAAACCTCAGTGTCACCCTTAAATTACAACGAGAGAGAATAAGGTAGGTTCTTATTTCTTTCTACAGAACAAGATCTCCAGTCTCCAGCAAACCCTGCTAGATTTGGATCCGTTTCCTTGGGACAACTTGTTAAGGGGCTGTGGCTGCCATCTCTCCCCAAAGAGTGCAAGGTGCCAAGCCCAGGGATCTGACGGCAGCGTGGGCTGTGGTGGCCCCCGGCAGGAGCAGCCCCGGGAGGCCTGACACGAGCGTTTAGCCCATCGCAGGCGAGCATCAACACCTCCAGTGCCACCTGCGAGCACCTGAGGGTCTGCACAGGGAACAGCCCGCAGGTGTCCCCTGGCCCTGCGTGCAGCACGGCTTGGCAGGCAGGCAGCAGCACGCTGACACCTCCAGATGGCTGCAGAGCAGCCACAGCACGGGAGAAAAAGCTCCACTCGGGGAGAAACAGCGTCCTGACTTCCCGCAGGCGGAGGAAAGCAACCCTAACGTTTTGAGGCTCCTGAACTCCAGTGGGGGACAAACTTCACCGCCAAGAAACAGCCCAGCAGGCTACAGGAACAGCCTTGGTCCTTTTGTACGCCCCCTCACCCTACAGCAACTCACTCATCACTCAGATGTACTTGAGTGGCCTCCAGACACCCCAAGCCAGCGGTCGAAGCCTTTCCTAGAGCTGCCCCAAGAGCCGGCTGACTCCAGGCTACCTGTGAGCCCATCAGCCGATCTCCCCATGCCTCAGGAGCACTCTCTGCCCTCCCATCTTGGGTAAAAGACCACAAAGCAATTTACCAAATAGAAGAAAGTTATTAATTTCTCTCATAATAGATTAAATAAAGGGCAAGTGAAACCCATTGTCCTGTAGACCAGGGAAGAGCTGTGTGCTCTGGATTTTTCTGCATCTTTGCCCTGCCTTTTAGCTGCCTGGTTGTTTTAAATAACCTCAGGGGTTTCTGTTTTACTTGTTTAAAGGAAGTATTTTCCTTTCTGTTCAAATTCTTTCACATTTAAGGCTATCATCACTCATATTGATTTTTTCATGGACTAACTACACTGAGGAAACGAATAATGTGTTATTCCTCACACACAATTTCTCCAAACGGCTTCTTTGCCCAGGGCATGATGTGGTAGAGGCTGTGCTGCACTTGTTGCTGACCGATACAAATTCCTCCTGCAATCCCGCACAGCATTCTTTGCACACGGGGTCTGCTGGAAATGCAGGTGCCTGCAGTGCTCCAGCACCCAGTGCCTTAGAGGAAACCACAGCAGTAGCAAAAAGCTGACCAGACAGAGCTTATATCCAGCATGACCCGTGCAGCACCACTCTTCATGCACAACTTGCTCGTGCCCCAGGCAAGGGTAGTTTTTGTAGATGCCATCTGTGACAATTAGAGATTTTTTTCCCAGTAAAATTCCAGACAGAAACACAATATTAGAAATTCCTTGATCTAGAGCATGAAATTGTCTCAAAGACATGACACACTGCAGACTGTGAGTTTAAGAAAGGAGGAATCATCTCCCAGTTCAGCATGACTCCAGCTGTTTGGCAGACAAGCAATAAACAACACAAAGTGGCAATGGCTTCACAAAGGTAAGGGAGCAGCTGAAGGTGGATGTGCTGAGTGGAGAGGAAAGCACATTTCAGATGCAGGAAGGAAACGAGACTCAGACTGCAGGGAGCAAAGAGGGCAGGCAGAAACAACTGAGACTGACCAGGCAAAAAGCACAGAGAGGAGAAAACCAAAGCCAAGCTGGCTCCCCACTGCCCTGCCAACTGTGCAAGCCCAGGGTGGAAAAGGCACAAGCAAAAGAAATACACAGCCCACAGTGGAAGTGAAGCTCTTTACACAATTTATTTTCATCTCCTGAAGCTGCCATGATACCCATGTTGCAAAGCAGGGATGGTTCAGCTCTGTGTTGGGTTGACAGAAGGGTGGGGGACAAGGCAAAAACTTTTCAGTGCAATTGCCTGTGGAGTTTGCCCTTTTACTAGAACTGGAAGGATATTTATAGAATAAAGTTTCACTTCAAGCCCTGTCACATACTATATTACTCAGTAAGTGTCAAAAGTGCAGCAGCAAAACTGAAATGAATTAAAATCATCTTTTGAATCATTTGATGCCTGGTGAAATAGGACACGATGAGCAATGATACCCTTTGGAACCAAAACAAGGAGAAGAGAATTTTAATCCATCTCTTTAGAGCTTATCTTCCATTCTGAGTATTTTGGGAAGGAGTTGGTACACCTGACTAAGACACAGACAACTCAGCCACTGACAGAATCTGCAGCTTACAAATCAAAAATGGTGCTTTGCTTACCACCAGTTTGCATCATCAGAGCAGTCAGGTCTGTGACTCACATACCAGTGCACTGCTAGGCATTTCCAAGGCACTCCCACCCTCACTCTGTCCAACGAGTTCTTCCATTGCACTTAAATGCCGGAATTGATTTTTCAGTCACAAAAGAAGATGCAAGAAATGTGAGAGTATGAAGAAGAAGGGATTAATGGATTTGAAAGAACGTCTTCAAAAAAAAAAATCCACACATGATGACAATTCTTTCTGTGCATGTCAGACACAAGACAGTGAATGACCAGGCAACATTCAGTAGTGTGATCAGTAGCAAACACATACAGTGTGATGCCTGGCAGCAGGAAATTTCAAGTATTTCACTGAGAAAGCTAAATAAAAATTCAAACACAGTCCTCAAACTCAGTTAATCCTGATATAAACAGAACAAGGAAACAAACGTGTTTCTTTTACACCTATTCTAGGGGTTGCTCCAAGCTATACCACATGCCAATTACTCAAAAGTAACAAGTCCTTCAGGAATCAGAGCAGAAGGCATGGCCAGAAGACAGTTTCTAAAAATGAAAGAGAAATTTTAAGTATCTACACACTGGAATCCATGAGTCTTGTCAAATAAAAGAGTGGGGGAGGAATAACCATGACTTTCCTGAAAGAAAACAAAATTCTAACTTTTCAGCTACAAAAATGTCCTCAGGTTTTACTGTTCAGGGAAGGCAATTAAGTGAATTATTACCTGCTACACTGGAATACTTTTCCACAACTGTAGGACATTTGGGGTTGAAACAATGCCCACTGTATCACATTGCTTTCTTACTGCCATCAATGTATTACTGAACGACAGCAAGTTCAAGCCACCGCAGTTCCTTGCAGCTGTTCCAGGCACTTTTCCCAGTGCACACACCTTTTCCTGTCACCAAACCATACAGATTTACCCAGCTTCAGAGCATTACAGACATCACAAAGTGGCCTTACAACTCTTCAAGCCCTCCCCTGGGCATGGCTTAATTTCCTGAACTGCAGCAAAGAAAAATATGCCACAGTAGGAAAGAGTTTAATATCAAACTGATTTGTAAGACTGTTTCTGTTTGCTCCATGTACTGAAACAAAACAATTCCATTTCATAACTGCTGAGATTTTTGGTTGTTTTGTTTGGTTGTTTTGTTTATTTCTAAATAAAAATAGCTAAAGTAGACATTTCGGATTTTAAAATAATGTCAGAACCTTTGTTTTCTACTTAGAGGAATTTCATCCTTTTTATCTTTGCGTCCTCAGCTTGCTTGTGGGTGATGGGAAGGCTTGGGGCCATTACTGCCCCCAGGAAAAGGGAAACAGATGCTGCAGACCTGTCTGAAAAAGGCATCACTGGGTCCCTCAAAGCAGTTATAGAGAAAAGGCTTTTGAATGATGGACCCAAACCCTCAGTTCACTGCAAGCCTGACTAGTGCCCAATACTATTTTAAAGACTTCTACAGAAATGCCTTGAACATGTTTTCATTTCTTACTTATTACCAGAGACAGTAAATTCTATCCATCTTCCAACCAAGAGAGGTGGAACCCCTCCCTCTATTTTGTTATTTTCTTAGTTTTATTTTGCGATCTGTTACGCAGAGTTCAAAAAGGAACATAATTAAAAATTTACTCTTCAAAACTGAGTTTTTATCTTTTTTCCCCACAGATCCAGTGGAGAGAGGAGGAGGAGAGAGGGAAGATGAACAAAAAAAAGAGGAAAAAAAAAACTTCCTGTCACATAAATAATGAAAAATATGCTCAAAGACTGAAAACTTCACATGCAGCTTTTGAAGTTATTTTTTACTTCTTTATATTTTGTTGCATGCTCTACCTGCTGGATTTTTTCCCTTGGTAGCTTGACAAGTTCTTTTTAAAAAAAGATTTTTAAAAGGCAATTCAGGAAGTTTTCACTGATCTTGTCCAAATAAAAGGAAGATTCTTTTCACTGAGTATGCAAACTGCAATCCTTTGAACAAAAGGCACTTGCCCACATGATGCCAAATCTTTTCTCGGCTGAGAGCTTACACAGTGCAGGCTTCATCCACAATAACACAAGTGCAGTAGGGGGGAAAAATTAAATTTAAACCAATCTCCTGCTTTAGCCAGGCACACCACACAGAAATCCTCTTTTTGTCATTTAGGCATGAGGAAGTGTGATGGTTTCTGTATCATTTTTCTGCGGAGCCAATGCCGGGTGCGGGCGCTGGGATGACAGAGTGGTGCCCGTGTGTGACATGAACAGGCAGCTCTGCCAGCCAAGGAGGAGAACAAACCTCCCAGTGTTCGAGCTCATTTCCTCAGAGCTTGCTGAGTTATCCTCAAAATGGTTACAAAACAAAAGCAAATCTCCGGAAAACCATTCAACTGTAATCTCTGTGGACATTTCCAGCATCAGCCAGCCAAAAGGCAAGGCTCACCTTTCTCCTCAGCTCCTCTTTGCTCAGCTGTCCTTTCTCCTTGCACTGCTCTCCTGTTAACCCCTTGCAAACTGCCGTGCTTTCCACAGCCTAACGCAAACCACACATCTGTAACTCTTCACACAGGGACATCACGAAGCCACTCGCTGTCCCCCTTCAATCCACAGACCTGGGTGCCAACTCTGCCCTGCGTGAGGGGGGTGCCAGGCAGAGCGCAGGCCTCATTCTTCTGGTGCTGCCCAGCCTGGGGAAGACACGGGTAGCACAAACTAAAGAAACGCAATCTATCTGGAAGTAAGGGGTGAGCCTTTTGGGAAACGGCTCGGTGAAAATACTCCATGCTTCCTACAGCTTGCAAAAGCTGGGAAAAGTCACACTGCGAAGCACTGCCGCTCCCGGCGTTCAAGCCTCCATCCTGTTAGTTTTATCTTGGCTCTATCTCCTGGGAAGAACTTGGAGAACCAGATGCATTGACCTCCAAATCCCTTGTTACTATCTCTCTTCAATTAAATCCAAATTAGTCATACCACAATAGCCACAAGGGTGCTGAGAAGACCTTCATCAGCTGGCACTCCACAGGCCATGCTGCAGCCAGAGGTCCCCAGCAGTAACCGCTCTCTGAGCATGCCCCCACTCAACACCAGAAAAGTAGTTTGAATCAGCACTTCTCACACCCAGATAAATACATTTGTGAAGCAGATGAAATACACAATGGTACATATAATTGCTTTCCTTTTCCTTTGCTTTCTTCAGTCAAAAAGAACACAAGCCAGAAAGTCCACAAGCCTAAATGTGGACTCCGTGTATTAAGCAGTCTGCCTCTGCAGTCTCCCAGAGTCAAGAACAAGGAAATTAAAGGTTGGAAAACTGTATCTTTTCTAAGCCAAATGGCTTCCTTTAAGTCAGTAATAGCTTTGAAGAAAACTCCCCTGTGAAGATGAAGCGGATGATACATTAGAAATACTGTTCAGAGGTAATTTATGAGTCCTGCATGTGGCCAGACCATAGCAAGTTTTCCTCATGATTACATAGACTGACTGTAAGACTTTTTGTATGCACATGTTATTAACTGCAGAGCCCTTAGGAACCTTGAATGCAAGAACACAACAGGCCATAGCACCTTCGTAAAAACTCTTCCTAGCAAAAAAATTCAGGAGTAAAATGTAGGGAAGTAAAGTAGGCATGTGAGATACCAAACTCCTCAGCTTACATGGCCATACTGATGAGACAGCACTCCCATAGCTCCAGTAGGAGCTTTCCCACTTCCTAGCAAAAAAGTCTCTTTCTTCGTCATACAGCAGTAACACAGGAACAATTAGATAACTCAACAAAGAGCCTCCTTGAAACAGCAGTTTCATGAGTGGTTTCAGAACCAGAACAGAGGTAAAATTGTGTTCACTGGTGTGGTACATGCCTACAACTCTCCAGATTATTGACAGAAAGCTGCTATTCACAGCGAAGCCTCCCTCAAGCACTCCAGCCTCATGGTTTTCCAGACACACTGCATAAATCCCAAGTAACGCTTCCCAGTAGCAGTCACAACTGTGAGTGCAGCATCTAATTTTTCAGTCTCTGGTTTACACTACAGCATCACTTTAAAACGCCTTCCACACTTTTGGGACACATGAGAACAAGCTTTTTTTTTCCTTTACATCCCAGATACAGCAGCATCAAAGACACGTTACACACACATAAGCACAGAGTCCACCTCCTCACCCCAAGAGGCCAGATGACCTAAACCACTAAGATGTGAAGAATGTATTCTATTACCAGTTACTGACACTTGATCACTACATTTTGAGTAAGTCCTACAACAATAAGCAGTACTATAACAGAGTCTCTGGCATCACCACCGTTCATTCTTCCCTTTATATGATGGCACCACTATCATTATCATTACGAAAGCTTTGAGCTCAGCTTATCATCTGGGTGTGTGAATGGCTGCACAGGGAAGGATTAACACACACATTTGTAAAGTAACAGCAAATGCAATTTCAACTTGGAGGCCTACATCTGCTGCCTTCCTTTCTTTCAACAAGAGTAATGAACATCATTCAGAAGCAAATTTTAGTTTTAGCTTGTTCCCACTGCCAGATCTCCCACGTCGCATGTGCACCCTCAGAGGGCAAAAGATCAAGTCCTACCATAAAAGCTCGATCCTATTTGCACTTAAACATACTTCCTAACCCTTGATGAGAACACGGAACTCGAAGGAACATCAGGATCTGCTGACTCGCTCTGACGCGCATCACTGCAAACCAGTGAGTGTTTCACTGAACCCTCTTCAACTTTTCAAATTGGTTTTTCACCTGAGCAAGTTCACTCTCAGAGAACTCCAGACTCCACCTCTGCAGGCTCACCTTGGAGCCACGTGTCTCCTCCCTGCTAGAGCAGAGCTCCGTGTTCCTCATCAGCGGCAGAGGAAACCACGTGCCCTTTGCTGGAAAGGCACGTGACATGTGGCAGAGACACCAAGCTGTCACAAGGATCTGCTGACGAAATTAGTGGAGCTCCAGAACATGGCTCTTCACAGGACCCAGAAATTCACTTTAAGGACCATGAAGTTGACACCTATCCAAAGATAAGCAGAAACCAAAACAGCAAAATGCAAAACATTCCTGATTCACCAACTGCTTCCGCTGTCACAGAGGCACTAATTCGGTGTTGGAATTGTCCTGTTCCTCAGGGCGAAGCAACAGCATTCACATTCTTGCAGATAATGATGGAAAATTTCTAGGGTATAAGGGAAGAAAAGAGCTATTTTGTCTTTTCTGACTCTCAGAGAGGGGGAAATGCATCAGACTCCTTCTGAGAATTCTGCTGGAGCTCATGTGGGCTGGGAGAAGGAGGAAGGGGAGGAAGACAGCTACAATCTCCGTTGTTTTTCCCCACAGTTTTGCCGGATACAAAGCAAACCAGCACAAATTCAAATCTATTCTTTCAATCAAATGATGCTCTGAGATAGGTATTCATGAGCATCCCACATTTGTGATGCCTGAATGACCCACAGAGAATTCACATTTGTCAAGTTTAAAATTTCACTTGCCTCTCAGTGCAGCCTGGAGTGTGTGAGCTCCACAAGCTGTTCCTGAGTGCCAGAGGCAGAGCTCCCTGCCAGCAGCTTTGCGTTACTGCAGGTCATCCACAGCTCTCCAGCTCCTCCGGCACTGCCAATGGACCTCCACACTGGCAAAATCCTGCAGCCCTCTGCTAAGGGAAAACCACCAGCAGGGTCTGTTCTCAGACAGGAATGAGTAAAGAGACCAGAAATATTTTTATAACCTGGCTGAGTAACTCGAAGTCAATCCAGGTACGCTGATTACCATGAGAGCCTTCACATGGTTAAAATGTTTTCCACATTCAGTTCAGGCACTGGACCCACTTCTCCTTTTAACAGCAGCTCCTACTCCATTTTAATGCAGAAAACTCAACAGTTAATTCACAGGACTAAATATTTAAACACATTGATGCAGCTTCATGCATTGGCAAGAATGGCATTTGAAATTCTTATAATATCAAAAGTGAAGATTTCAAATAAACATGGAATGCATTCAATCACTGAATTTTCACTGAAACATTGTGATGAATTCAATCTCAATTAATTTAATCTCAATTCTCAAGATTAAAGCAGTACAATCAATTTACTTTCTCTTTTCTATATTCCACACCTAAAGTTACAACTCATTCATGATCATGTGAGCGGGCGCCGCTCACCACTGCATCCCAATTGCTGCTGAGAGCAGGATCCCAAAGCAGAAATCCTACTCGGCTGCTTTGGAAGGCCACACTCCTTAGCTCAGTTCTGGTGGGTCCTTCCAGCAATACCTCCTACTTCCCCATGCTAACAACCACTGCACCTGGCAGCCACCTGCACCCAAGTCCCTTTGGGTGGTGGGCACATGAACCTGGCACGGCGGTGCGTGGGCAGTGGCAGGGGACAGGCAGCTGGAGAGCTCCTGGCAGAGCAGCCTTCCCTGCAGGAGGCACGCTGGCAGAGATGCAGCAGTAGGGATAAAGAGAGGATTAAATCCACTCTGGCCAAGGCAGCGTTGAAGGCACAGGCACCTGAGCACCGTGACAGAAACTGCTGCTGAAGATACTTGTCCACTAATCCATTTCTTGGGAAGCACAGCAGAAGAGGAAGCAAAAGGAGGAATTAGCAGGCTGCTCTGAAGGCAGATGTTTATTCAATGCTGCTTCTGCGTACATAAACCAGGCACAAAAGGAAAGGGTTTTATTTGGTTAACGCACTAAAAAGCAAATGCTTTCATTATTTGAGATTTTACAATGTTAATCCTGCAAGAATAGCTGGACTGGAGCTATTTATCATCTGGCACTCTATACTTTGTTTCCATAGAAGGAAATGAAAAAGGCCAGGAAGGTTCAGCCAATTTGTCTTTTAATACTCTTTATTGGTTCATTAATGATTAATTCTTTTTAACACTCTGCCCTAGATCCTAAATTCACAATGGCTCAATTTAGATGAAAGATTTCAAATCCCCATCTCTCCTCCCTCTTCTCTTCTGTTTCCTGAGCCTATGCAAAAAAAAAAACCAAACCAAAACAACAAAAACCATGCGACTGCTCAGCACTCTGCTGTCAAAGGAAATCATCCTGGACAGAGAAACCTCTCTGGAAGATTAAGTGGCGCAAAACACGAAACAAGCAAAGAACACAACCAAACCCAGACCTGAAAAGCCACAAACAGTAAAGGACCCACTCAATAATGGTAATATCTGCCACCACTTAGCCACCAAGTCTACAACTTATTTATGCCTAGCACTGCACTACTGCACTGCAGCATTCAACTGCGCTTAGTTACTGAATTCTTCCTTTGGAAGGAACATGGATTTACTTCTTCAGCAAATTATTAAGAACAGAAAATGCTATTGTTCCACAAACAAAAATCAAAGAAAGCTCTTAGAAATGTCATATAACCAGAACATTTGAACATTTCCTTTGGATTAAAGAAAGCTACAGCCCTGATCACAGTGGTCTTTACAAGTTGCACAAGAATTTAATAACAATGCATTTGTCACTACACTGTCCTAGATGCTGGAGCATGCATAAGAGTATTCTGTCTACATCAAGTTTCCTTCAGAATTTCAGTTCATCCCTTCACAGTGTTTCCTGGAACTGTAAAAGAATCAGATGAACAGCAGAGGTGTCTCAGATCCTATTCCTACCACAACTATCAGTATAACTCCTGTTTAGATAAGGAAGCAATGAAATAACCACCTTGACAGGGTGCTCTGAGATCTCTGGAGGAATTATGCCATTTCTGTTCCGTATTTTTACTAATCTGCTTACATGATGTTACTAGCTGTTGCAGTTCAAATATATGTTTACGTCAAAGCACACTTGACAAGATTGTAGCTCTCCCATTCATCTCAAATGAAGAAAAACATATGCAAACATGCACTTCCACACAAAGCCATTAGCCCAGGTGATGCATTTATCTGAATCACAGCAGCTTTCTTTCTAATTTAAGAAGAAGGAAAAAACCCAAACCCACAACAAAAAAAAAAAACCAAACCAACAACTAAAAAAACCCACTACAAAGTACTTTAGTTCCCTAGATAGAACAGTATTTTTGGCCTAAGGACACTGACAGTACCATTCCACAATTTACTCAGAAAGCTAAAAGCTTGGGTACCACAGCCAGGACTGCTACTCTGAACTTCAAAGTTAATGGGGAGATCTTTGAAAGGATTTAACACTTGAGAAGCTGGTTGGTCTCAAGCCAGGTGCCTGAATGGCAGGAATTGGAACATTACCTGGTCAGTATTGCTAAAAATACATCTGCCACAATGACACGCTGAGTATTCTGCACTCAGCCACATTACTTCAGACAGCTTCCCACTGTCATTAATCGTAAGCAAATCTGTGCAAGAACAAAACAATATTGCCCGAATCTTTCTGTAACTCTGTCATCACACAGACAATCAACACTGTTGGAAATGCCTCTAGAGCTCAATAGCCCCAAAAAATTCATCACTAATTCTGCTTTTTCATTCCCTTCCTCCTACCATGTTGTGATTCTCATCACTATCAAACCAGAAAGACTGGAAACTATTACCAAAATTGCTGGGTTTAAGCAACCCAGTTTTTTCCAATACAGCATTATGTCACTTTTTCCTATATAAAAAGGATTTTCAAGATCACCCATTTCTGTGTTACTTAGCATTCCAAGGGCATGAAAGTTCGGCTTCACTTGAGCCTTTCTACTTAACAGTTCGCAGACTGCCTTGGCAATCCCGGGGGTATGAAAATCCTCCAGGAGAGATCCCTTGAGAACATCACCATGTCAAGTTTACCGCTGTGTGTTGATCACCGTGAGTGCTGGGAAAAGCAGAAGTTCCCCAGGGACCTTCCAGCCACTGTAATCTGCTCCACACAACATAAAACACATCCAAACAACCTGCAGCTCCTGTCCACGGCCATCTTTTCATTAAACTTCTCCCAGACTTTTTGCACCATCAGTCCCTGTGAACAGCCAACTTCAGGAGCTGCCAAAGCTGCCAGATTTGTTTTGCCCATTAGTGGCACAATGTGCCCCAGGAAAGCAATGCCAGCAGCAGCTCCTGATTGCAGGCAAAGCTTCAAATCACTCTGAAGTGGTTTCAGTGCCACAACTGTGTTTCTGCCTGCTCTGCTCCTGATTACACACACACAAGCCACAAAGGTTGCACTTCCATGTGAGGAGGGGGGGGAAAAAAAAAGAAGTCTGCCCTCTTATGTTATTTTAAGCAACTGCACAGTCCAATTGACTTTAGAGGACCTACTTACATGCCAAGCTGGACATATGTTTAAATACTTCCCTGAAATAATGCCAGATACTACTTCACCAAACCCTCTGCTGTCCCCTCACCCTCCTTCTCCTCCTGAGGTGCTTAGAGCCTGCTCTGAAAGGATACTCCTGACTATGGCAACAGTGGTGTCCACACAGATTATGCTCAGGAACGTTTTAAGATCCTGGTCCAAGTGCACACACAACCTGCAGCATGCCTGAGCCTGAGCTCATAGCTACAGCTTTTTTTGTTTGCATTTCCAGGTGAAAGAAAGATCAGAATCTTCTCTTGTGTTTGCCAAATGTGGCATTTCCTCACATAGCATCTTTTCCCCTGAAAGCCAACCCCTGAATTTTAGTCTGGCACAAACACACCTACTAAAACCATTTCATGTAGGTCAGCTCAAGAAACACTCAGTTAACTCCCCCTTGGCTGGAGCAGCATGAACACACGTAACGTGGTGGATCAGCCCCTGCTCTCACTCCACAGGAATTCAGGAGTATCAGCACTGTTATAATCTGGTGCAGAGATGGTGGCAGATTTCGTAATTATACTACTGTATTTATGCCAGCTGCATATAAAGATGCACTCCCCCACTCCCCAGTTCTTAAAAAAAGTCAGTAAACCATAAGCTTTATAGATGCTCTGAAGTGCAAAGCGAAGCGTATGCCTGCTTTTGTTTGGATTCATTATGCACTTTCCTTATATATTCTGAAGAGCTGAGAAGGCACCCAAGAGAAACAGCTTGTAATCATCTGATATCTCCATGTGACCTCCCCTCTGCAATTTGCATTGGCTTTGAGTTTCCAGATGAAGACGTCGGACGAAATAGTGCTAGGATTAATTTTAGCCTCCTCCTCAAGATGACTCGCTGATACCAAAATAAGGTTATAATACTTGACAGAGCAGAATATTCTCCTTGCCAACATCATCTGTTTCAGGCTTCTCAGGACCGAAATAAAGTGTGGAAAGACAATTCCAAGCAAAGAGGTGCTGTGAGCTTTGAGAGCAGAGAAAAAATTAAAATTGCTTCATTCTTCCCAGTTTGCAAATCAGGCTCCACAGCAGGCACAGGTCTGAACATAACAACACCTCCTCGAAATGAGACATCCACTAGAACTCGCCAAAAGATGGTACAAACACAGTTTTGGTACATCGATAGAACAAATTTCTCCAGTTTTTTATTTCCAAGTACCTGCAGTAATAGACTGTGGAAGGTTTAGTACCACGAGGGGCAAAGGCATTTTTACAGCGACAGCCTCGCACCCTTCAGCCCAAAGCCCTACCGCAGCCCTGCAGAAATGCACACCAGCCCATTAACTCTGGCATATACTCCAGAGCTAACACAGCTTCAAGACTGTATTACCACCATTTTTCAACCATGTTTGTTGAGAATGGCTCTAGAGAAAGCAATTGAGCCTTTCTGAATCCCCACCACTGAGAAAAAGAGCCCAAATCTGCCCTCTCTTACACACTACCAGCCTGCCTGCAGCCCCTGAACAGGCGCACTTTGAATTACAGTCATGCAACTTTTAAAAACGAGCTCAGGCTTCCGTACCTTTCAGTGTCCTTGTCAGTCAAAATATTATCAGGTGTGATTGTAAAGAGATCTTTTTCAGACAATATTCAGAGCAAAACAAAATCGACTGTGGTAGCACAGCGATGCTTTTCTTCTGACAGTGCAGTGAAAACCTGAAGGAGTCAAAGTGCTGAATGCCAAGGATGCCAAGACAAGGGACGAGCAGAGGCTGAGGCGTTTTTGCCACGTGCCGAAGTCACTGCCTCAGCTCACAGGGCAGCAAGTGCTCGCTGTGGTGACAGAAGTGAGACCGCTCACTCCTGACGTGGCAGCCTGACCTCTTCCTCTCTGCTACAAATCGACTCACCAGGAAAACTCCTGCAACTTGTCCTCTCTGCCACAGAAAGAGCAATTAACTTACTGGGGTCTGGTCTACACACAAAAACCAGCAGCATTGTCTCCATCTCCACAGGCACATAGCCCTGGAATTCTTGTGTGGGAAGAACAGTATTTTACAAGCCTTTGGGGGGATTTCTAAGTATTTGAGACATATTTTTTACTGTGCATATCACAAGGCATATTTACAAGCAAGTAAACTCAAGGGTGTGTACATATTTCCGTCCAGACAAGCCCAGGAAAAATTTAACATGACTGAGTAGTGCCTAAAAATACACATAATCATGCTCTAATACTTAGATTATTAATAAACTACACTGATCTATTTTACATGAACTACACCATAAATGAATTACGGTGGAAGTTAAAGCAGACCATGACGATTATATTTGTTACATTAACTTTCTCTTGCTGTGAATAATTGCTTGACTCTACAAGGACATGGCTGCTGGCTTGTAAGTGGACTTCAGGGGATTATTTTTGAAAAATTAGGCTCAAATGAGACTTTCCAACAGAGTCTACACTTTCAGCATTTGAGCATGAACAGGAGTGAAACCTGGGGCAAAAAGATACAGAAGCAGAAAAATATCCCAGTTCAACACAAGCAACACAAAATGCTGTCTTACCAACAACCTGAGCAGAGAGGGAAAAGCAGCTGATGAAATCAGCAGATGAATTAGAGACAAATACACCAATGGCCCGGGAAGTCTTGGCACAAGGACATCTGCCTTGGAAAGCTGCGGAAAGGATGTGGAAAATGAAGCAACACAGGGCAGAGAAAACACGAGTCAGCCTCACGGGCACGGATGAACAAATGTGCTGGAGAGCACAAAACAGCCAGGGCGAGGAGGTGAAAACGTGGTCACAACCAAACCCAGCAGAAACCAGCAACTCCAGCCCATGCTGACGGCAGAAGCAGGCAAATAACACGGCCCTAAAAATGTCATGTTTGGGCTGGCGAGAGCCCCGAGGAGGGAGGGAGTTTTCCTGGGGGCAGTCCTGCTCTCAGACCGGTGGCAGCCGGGGCTGTGGCTCCCCAGGCAGCCCCAAAGGTGCCGGGATGGAACACTGTCACACCTGCTGCTGCCAGCACAGCCCATGTCACCTGTGCCCCCTCCGGCCAGGGAGCCGTGCCCGGGTGCCCAGCGCTCTGGGGTTACACGGGCACGGTGCAATCACAGCCCCTCCCCGGGCCACAGCCCCTGGGAACACGCTCTAAGCTGTGACATTTGAGGGCAGACTGAATAAAAGACCTGGAGTGTAATCCTAGACTTTTACAGTCAACACACGTGTCTTGAGAAGCTCTGGGGTTTCGTCCCTGACATTCAGATGGCCCTGGTGCCCAGAGCCCACCTCAGGAACAGGCACCCCTGCAGCAGGGAGAGCACGAGGACCTCTGCAGAGCAAATACCCAAAGCCCAAACACTGTTAACCAAGACGGGCACATACCTTCTTAAAAGCCGCTATAAATGTGGTTCGGTTCTTCTTTTGTTTCACTTGGGTTTTTTTAAACCACGCATATTTAATACCTCAAGTTCTTTAGAAAGTATTTTAAGAATTAAAACCGAAGTCAGACAGCAGCAGGTGGATCTTTGGAAAGCTTCAAAGAAATACAGGGTTCACTAGTTTGTCTTTCTTGTGAAGTTAAAAGATTTGGTGTATTTATGGACTGAGAATAAAATGGTGTTTGAGCAACCACAATCTGTCCCAGTACAAAGAATTTGTCAAATGGCAAAAAACAATAAAGGGAAAGGATGGAATCTCATAATTTTATAAATACAGCAAACAAAGATAAATGCAAACGAAGAGTTCTTGAGTCGGGGGAGTAGTGGTCCAATTGCTACATAAAAGCACTTCTGCATATGCTGCAGCGGATTAAAAATACTAAACAGACACTATATGTGCCTTTGCTTTGTGTATGGGACACAGTTTGTCTCCAAAACCTTGAAAAAAATCAAAAGAACCTCAGGATTATGAGAAGCCATTAAAAATTTAAGTCGCCATATATTAAGAGATGAATACTGGCAAAGCAATAGCGATTGTATCATTTGTTTCAGTACATTAAAGAATACAAATTAACTTAGCTAATAAAACCCCAGCTAATACTCCCTCTTATTTTTATGGCTTGTATTTGAAGAAAAAGATGTTATGAAGGTTAAAGAATTTACCAAATAAAATGCAAAAAATACACTGCAGCTCTCCTCCAAAAGAAAAACTGTCAAGCCATTATTTGTCTAGCCAATGAATCACATCAGGAGGACACCACAGGAGGAGCTTTTAGAGTTTTCAGCACTATACACTGAACACCAAATTCAATTAACTCCCCTGAGCTCCTGATAGTAGGGTGGGAGGTATGATTTTACACAGCACAGTGTAATTCTGCCCTATTATTATACACATGCCTTTTTTAAAAAAATCAAAATGAACAACCAAGTAAACTATCAGTTTTCATGACATTCACTTCCTATTATTCCTTCCAAACTATTTAATCTCTCCTGAAGTTAGTTCTGTATGGAAGAACTAAAATTAAAAGAAACTGTCAGACCCATAAATCATGCCTTGCTTTACATACCCCCTCATCAGAAGTTACAAGTCTACTATTTAATTTCCAATTAATTAATTACTAGTAAAATCCATTATGACAAGGTTTTCACAGAATAAATGTGAAAAGTAAAATCTGAGAAAAAAATTGAGTAAGAGCTGTCACCAGAGTCAGAGATTGGTTTGAATTTTCTTTCAAATTTGTAGAAATACTGTAATTTAAACTTTCTTTTTACAAAGATGGTCAGCTGTCTTTTCCTGTTGTTATGCTCATCAATTCCACAATTTTGAAAAAAAATTACATTTCCAAAGTCATAAAACTAAGTAATTCAAAGCAGGTAATTCATCTATGCAAAAATTTCAAGACTTTTCTAGTCTTTAAGTTTCCTGTCTTTTAAAATAATTTGCAGGAAAGCATGTGCACAATTCCACCATAAACAAATACTGGAGAAGGAAAAAAACTCCATATAAATATATTGTAATATTGACAGATTATATATACAGACATCTCGTTACCAGAATGAGAGTGATTCAGTTACAGAATAAAAACTTACTGAAAATGGCCAATTCACTTGAATTTTTATTTACTGAATGTTCGAAAACATCTTGTCATGAGCAATACACAGAACAAGAATTCATCATGTAAATTCAATTAAATTAATAACTTTAAATGTTGTACACTTTTTCCCTCAAGCAGTTTATTTTCTCAGTGGAAAAATAAAACCTACTTTTATCAAGCATGAAATTATTTGATCAGTTTTTATCTCATCTCTCAATAAAGGCCCACAAAGAAGAGAGAGAAGTTTCAGTATAAAACCAAACTCTTCCTGCTGCCAACCCAGAAACATCTCCAAATCTCAAAGAATTTTACAAGTCACTTAATCAGACCTACAAATAAATTATCAGTTTTAATTGGATCATTCATAGCATCTCTCTGAAACTATTTCTTCATCTATGTTTACCTGTTCCGAAACAAGAGGAAAGAGGACGTGTGTGTTTATTATTGGGTAATTAAATGAAGCCATCTGTGATCAAGCATTCTATAATTAACATATGTTTACAGATATGGTGTCATCCAAATTACCTACACTCTAATCTCAATGGAAGTGAATTTTGATCTTTTTATTAACTCATCTACGGGGCACATTTTCCAGGCTCTTGACAAAGGTCACTTTGTTAGCAGTGACCCCTGGCTGTAAGAACACTTGGCACTGTGCTGAACTGCTCCAGTGACTTGCCAAACACCAGCTCCAGGCCTTAGAACAGAGGAAAATAAACAAGAAAAAAGCCACTACCCATCTAAATAGCTTTACAGTAGATAAACTCTTTGTCCTTGAAAAGCTTTTTACATTTTGTGTCCTGTGCAAGCTTCCTGCCACAAGCACACAAGTTCAGGACAAAATCGCGGCCGCACCGTAACCTCACGCAGAGCAGAGCAGAGCAGCTGACCTGTGCCACCTCACGGACCTGGGGCATGACAAGGTGCCTCATACGGTGACAACAGCCTCTAAACACAGCGTTACGTTAACATGACCCAACTGCAGCCAGCTTGTGCTGGACGGACACACAGACACCGCTGCACCCCCACGCAAGGGCAGAGCAGCGCCCTGGCTGCGGCAGAGCTCGGGAGGGCGGCAGCGGGGACACAGCCCAGCCCAGGCTCTCTTCTCTCATGCAGCCCTCTCCTCGATGCTAACCTCTGCTCGGAATCTTGGCTGCACCACCAGTGACGTGCTTTGAGGCATACTTTTCCCACTCGTTTCACTTGCATAGGCAGCACTTCTATTTACTAACCAATAAATCTCCAGTGCAGAGCTTCCCGACCTCAGGACAAAGCCGGGACATCTCCTCCTTCCCTGAGCATCTCCCTTAATGAAACGGCAGCTGTGCATTTCATGGGAGCAGCTGGGCTCATCCCATACCCACTCCTGCGCTTCTCGTGCCCCCTGTGCACAGAGGCCGCAGTACCTGAAGTGCCTCTGCTGCTTCTGCAGGGCACAAGCTTCAGAACCATCCTGCCAGGCGGGACAGTCTCTGTTCCGTCCTCATTTAAGGTGGTTTTTCTAATCATAATTGGCACAAACAGGACTAATGGGAGTCCCACCCAGAAACAACAGGGCTGATCGCCAAGATATACTCTTCCAAAAAAGCAAATCATTATACTACCATACTGAGAGATAAATACGCTTTTCCTGCCATTAGCCTTATGATATGGAGATCAGGACCAAAGATCCATATCCAAAAATGTGGCTGGAATCACTGCTCAAACTAGAAATGAAGAGAGAAGGCGATGTGATCCCTGCTGAACACAGTCCTGTACAGAAAACATCTGTCCAAGAAGGTATTACCACTTGAACCTACTCTGAGATCCCCTGTTCTGCATAAGTTTGGCCATGAGTCTTCAAAAAGCAGCAAGGTTTTCCAAAAATACACACACTGAGGAACGCAGCAACTCACTGCAAGTGAGATCAGATGCCAAACTGTCTTCAGGGAAATGCAGGTAGTAAAGACTGAAAATGAAACAACTGTATCTGGCCAGCAGACAGGAACAACTCAGAAGGCTGAAGAGAATGAAGAAAACCCATCTATTTTAAGGGTATTTGAAAAGTAAAAGAGGCAAAGAAGATAGGAAAAAGTAATTTTCACATTAAATACCACCAGCCACAACCACTAAGGAAAAAGCTTTCCTAGCACTTCTCCCTGTTTTCCCAGCCAAAGCTGGTGTGAGAACAAGACCGAGATCTCTCCTTTTGAAATTCTTCTGTCACTTTACTGCAGTCTCCAGACTCTGTAAAAACCAGACATTTAATTTAGTTTTCAATGTCAAATAACTGATTTCAAGTGCATTTCCCACAGCAATCCATACATTCTCTGGCTTTCTACTTTTAAATGTGTGATAGCTTGCAGCTCTCTGAGGCTGCAGTATATATTATACTGCAAAATTACCATGTCAACAAATAACTTCTCTTTACTTGTAAACAGATCCTTTCTGTGAGCTGGCAGATGTCTGCCAAATTACGCTTTTACTCATCAAGATGTTCATTGGGAAAAATATCAGTAAGATACAACCCTCTTGTGCAGTGAGCAGCAACAAAAGACTTGATGGAAAATGACTCCACCAAAATACTCGTATCTCAGCAGTAAAAGGCAGTTCTGAGAGGTGGTGTGCTAGCAAGGGATCTCAGGCCCTTGAGGAGAGCAGTTCTCTGATAAATTCTTTACACGGAGGACGTAATTCAAAACCAGTCAATAAGCAGGTGCCAAATTTTCAGTGTGTCCTGAAAACGTGTCCCGGAGTATGCATACAAAGGGGGCAGATAGGTGCTGTTACATTTGCACATGTACTGAGGCTGCAGACACAAACAGCAGGTGAATTCACACCTTTGCAGGTACACAGAGGTCAAATGGTGCCATAAGGTCAGGCTGCTCATCCCTCATCGCACAGATGAGCTCCTGCTCCAGACTGACCCCAGAGGGAACGTGATGCTCAGCCGACTTTCCAGACATGCTGCAAACCCTCGGCACCACTGTCCCCTTCTGCCACGTACTGCACCCATCCCAAAGCAGCCCTGGAGCTCAGCCTCCCCACACACTCTGGGGCACTTTGAGGGGCCACACCAAGAGACCCCATCTGGGGATGCTCCAGGACCAGCCCGTGTCTGGCCTGGCATATCTCCTACCTAACACGGATGCAGCTCCGGCACAGTGCAACACATAAGATGGGGAGGACTGGAGTGCTTCCCCCAGATAAAATTAAACAGACAACAACTTATTCATTACTGGGGTAATTTAAGACACTACTTGAAGAGTCACTGTTTATATTGCTCACCAGTGTGCCAGTTTTCTTTTAATGTTTTAAAAGCTGTGCTTTATAACACACATGAACAGAAATTTAAAAAAGAGTAAGTAGGTGCACATGCACAACTTTAATCCTCAGCACCTGAGGAAAGGATCAAAACCACAAACTTCCCAAGGAAGAAGGCATCATATCACTCCTGAAAGGGCAACAAATGTGCCCATTGGTAGTTTAAATCAAAAAAGCTTTAATCCTCTGGAGAGGAGCCTGTTTTAGGCGGGGGTAAGATGCTGGTGTTCATGGCCATGGGCATAATTCCTGTTTCTGGAGATAAAGCCAGAGGAGGCAGCACAGATGTGTAACTGTTGTGGTGGAAGCTCCTGGGGACAACACACTCAGAGGCCTGCAGAGCCCCCCACAGCTCCCTCACCCTTCCAAAGCAAGAATTAATAAAATCCACGCAGGATATCAGCGAAGAGCCTTGTAAGGAACACTTCTTCCTGCAGGAAGGTGAAGACCAGGGGAAAGGGCTGGGTTTTCCCATGGACACAGCTGACAGCTCTGAGGGCTGAGTAACAACACCCTGATGGTCCCGTAGCCCCACTTGGACATGCTCCTCATTTCTGGTGCCTTTCATCCAAAAGGACTGCAGGGCTGTACAGGAAACTGTTTCATCCCCAGAAATGCTTGATTGGGGTGTGCCCCTTGAAGGGAGGCCACTCAGTAAAGGAGGTGGCACCGATTTGCAGTAGCTCAGCAGAAGTAAAAGTGCAAGAATTTCTGCTGGTACAGACCAACACCACAGCCCAAGAGGTTCGGAAGCTGACGCTTGCTAGAAAATGACAAGAAGGAGGGTAAAAAGGCCACATGGATGGAGGAAAAGCTATAGTTACTGCTGGCAGAACCAAAACCAGCACAAGTAACTAAAATTGTATGGCCTTTTTATTTTTAAACACACACAGTGCAGTGCCAGATTAATTAAAAGGATCCATTTTCATCATATGCAGGATCTGTTTGCTGCTATGTTATCACAGCTATATCCAGCACACGTCTGCAGCATATGGAGAATGGATTAACTGCATAGGAAAGCCTTTCAGAAGTCTGAAAGAAGTAAATGTGAATCAAATGGTTAAGTTGTATAGCTTTAACAGCATGACTGAAAAGCCAAATCAGGCACTTGGCCATAGAGACCAGTTTAGAAAATAAGTTAGTCTATGGGAAAAAATAAATCAGTCTCTCTCTGGACACTTAATTTCTTAAGGTAATCAACAGCAGCCATGCAAATGTAGCACTAAAACAGAGGGGAGAGAGAGTTCAGAAACAAAAGCACAAGAAAGGCATTGTTCCATCAGAAATTCTCATAAAAACAGAAACCATTACATACATGGAAGCTGAAGAAGTTTGTTCATGTCACAGGAACCCAAGCCTTGCAACAAACAGCAAAATGTAACATCCTTCTACTAATACCCTTCTGTGAAACCCAGGCCTTGCAACAAACAGCCTAATCCAATAACCTTCTTTGAAGCACCAAATGAAATCCGCACGTACCAGGGCAGACAAAGCAGCTTTCTGCACTGAACAATAGCTACCCTCAATCTGCATTTAAAATTCTCTAATCTAAGTATGATCTGAGTGTAACTCCTGAAGGAATCAAACCTCATGTATTTTGATATTATTTTCTAAGTGAGCAGGAAAAAAAGCACACACACAGGAGAGGGATGCCACCTTCAACCAACATTTATCGAGCTGACTTGAAAACAAGGCCAATGATGAGATCCCACCAACGGGCCTAAAGTGCCTGACTGAATCACACAGACATCCAATAATGCTTTGGAAGGGTAAAACACATTAAGTATCTGAAGGTAAATGGTAAATCATATTATAGTTAACAGAAATGGGGCCAGTCTACATGAAACTTCAGTAGCCTATAATGTTTACTGAGTTTAGCCATCTTAAATGTAAATCAGCACTCTGTCTTTAGCTTCCACAGATCAATCTGAGAATGTATGTAATTAATAATTTTGTCGTGGAAGGGAGACAGTGGCTGAGTACCAAGAAGCACGTGTTGTATTTCAGATGGGCCTTTCTATGGCGAGCCTCCTTCGCAAGATTTTTTGTTGTGAGGCTTTTCTGTTGTTGTTTTGGGTGGGGCTTGTTTGTTTTTCGGTTTTTTAATTGCTAAGTGTGAGACCTGAAATGTCTCAGAAATGACTGTAAGCATCACATGGCCTTGAATGAGTGACATCTACACATGATAAACTGCTGGTCTGAAACACGACAGATGAAACCTGCAAACCAGCAAATCTTTCATTCCACAATTTTTTTCTCCATGCTGAGCTATAATCCTCCTAATTAGGACTTGGATAGTGTTTCACTAACGTTCTTTGGGTGTACAATGTATCTGCACACTCCTCAGAGCACACAGGGCCTTCTCCAAATTCCGTGGGCCAAGGGGTGTTCATCTTACACAGCAACTCAAGGGAGGTAGAACCCAGGGAGGAAGGAGAGCATCAGAACTGTTCCCAGAGGGGAATTCTCCAGTGACTTAGGCTGACAAACAAGAGTACTCGTATTCACCGATTCTTGAGTTTTATTCTGCATCTACTGCACAGATTTACAGCAAAAGGGCTTCCTGAACCCTCTGCTACTGCAGGACAGGCTGACGCCACAACGGCTGCTCTAACACATTGCTCTCACTGCAAGTTAAACACATTTAACAAGAGACACAGTATTTTCATAACTTGATCTTTAGTGGTCATTGTTTCCATGTTCACCACAATTATTTCCTCACCACAGATGTGAAGGCAGTAAGAGGCCTTGCGGGCATTCTGCTGTCAAAATTACCTCCATTTGTTTTGAATCAGCCTTCTGTCATCTTCTGCACAAATGCCAGACTAGACTTTCCTACACCATCAGTCTGTCTTAATCTCTAGTGACGCTCCCTGACACGTAAAGATAATGACAACATCAAGGAAAAGTGACAGAATATGGTTTATAACTATAAATACTTTTCCCCAAAATGTGTTTAAAGATCTTGGAGGGTAACTCAAAATCCCACTTTAACATCAGGATTTTGTCACTGGTAGTGAAGTGCTGCACAAAGAAAACACCTTTTGTTAAAGACCACGTGCTCATTCAGTTATTTTTTTACTAGTCACACTCTCTCATTCTCTTTAAAAACAAGATTTCTCCAAGTTGCCAACAGTTGTTTCAAATATGCTCCTTTGCTGAATAAGCCTCCCAGTTTCTATATTCAGAGCACAACCAATGCAGAAGTCTCAACACCCACTAAACTTGAATAATTTATACTCTTACAGTCTTGTATGGCAAGATACAAAGTGACTTAATCATCAGGTATTCATAGCATTCTCCTCCACAGAAGTATGAAACTTGGTGAAAAATATCATTCCAATGCAAGTCCTCAGGCAGTACGTTCCACATAGGAGACTGACTCGAGTTTTCATTAAAAATTCAGAGCCACAGACAAATAAAATACTTTTGGTTGTGTATGACTGCTTGCCTGGGCAGTTGGACAATTCATTATTAAGCACATTCCATTTCCAGAATAAGCTGAGAAAACAGGATAGATTGCTTTAATATTAATTCATGCATCTGCATGCTGCCTATTGCATCTCATGAAGCTTTTTAAGCCTAATTCAAACTTAAAATGGCCTTTCACTGCCTCAGTGTTTACAGTGAGCATGCCTACATCCTGGCTAAGCATCGCTGCACAGATACTACCTTCTCTAAAGGAAAACATGGCATGACAGCAGGACTCTTACGTTCCTTTGCTTTGTCTTTATCCTGCTTATATTTCTTATAAACATATAAACAAAGAAAGCAAATGTGTCCCTTTTGTCCCAGGAGAAAAGCTACTCTAACAGTTTAATTCGAGAGCCACAGAATTGATTCTGTCTTTGGGCTCTGTTCGGTTTTGGTTTTGGACAGAGACAAGGAGGTGCTAGTACTCTAACACCACTGATTTTCATAGAGTCCTAGAACGATTTAGGTTGGAAAAAACCTTTTAAGATCACCAAGTGCCACCATTGCTACCATTAACCTAGTACCACCAAGCCCACCACTAAACCCCATCCCTAAGTGCCACAACTACACATCTCTGCCTTTCCATCTCTGCGCTTCTTATTCTTCTCCTTTGCCCTTCTTCCTCATTCATCTCCACCCATCTCCTCCGCCCCTGCCCACCCAGCTCTGTCTGCCCATCTTGGCCCTGCTTTTGACCTTCTCTGATCTTCCCTCAGTTGTGTGTCTACAGCACAGTTCACACAGACACAGATTCTTTCCTGCGGAGGTTGGATGCTGAGTTGTCTTTGAGAAAAAAACTCCCTACAAGAGATGTTTTGCTCCTTTAAACACTTTAAAGGTCTATGAAAATGAAAGGAGATTAAAAACATACATGTGATTGCCCATTACATAAGTAGTTTTTGCAAGCATGCTGAGTTTAATGATATCTCAAACAAAATGAAGCAAATCACTAATCACAGTTACCAAAAAAACATTCTTATAGCAATGTACTTTCTCATTAGTTTCTTGTTTAAAGCAGTTTCACCTGCCTTATGAACACGTACATTTAATCAATCCATTTTAAAAAAGGATATTGATATCAAAGTGCCCCAGAGCAAACAAAAAACCCCAACACATCACCAGCCTGACTAACAGCCCAATGGACACATCTGAGACCGCGCAGTGCAGCGGGTAAGGCGCTGACTGAGAACCAGGGGACATGGCCATAGAAACTTATGTCCTGTGTCAGGGCAAAGCTCCACTCCAGTCCATTCTGCAGCAGCAGCAAGTGCCAGGGGAGCAGTGTGAGCGCGGGGATGCACGAACCGATCCCCTCGCAGTGCCCAGCCCATCATCCCCCTCAGCAGCTGCACAGCTCCACATCTGTCAGCCTCGGACTGAGCTCTGCAGCCAGCCACTAACTGCTCCATCAGCTACAGCACACTTGGCCTTTTTTCATCTCCTTCCCTGCCCCCAGCCCATCTTTTCTTCTGTCCTATCTATTTAAATGTACCTTTTCAGGGCAAGGACCAGCTCGGACATTACTGCATTCACGTAACACCTATTTCAGTGCTGTCTTGAGCTCAGCAAAGGCTTCCAGGGCAGGGATCTCCAGTAAGGAGAATAACGGCCTGGATGCACGTGCCATCATGAGGTAGTAATTTCCTGACAACCAGCAAGCACCCAAGGTTTGACAGAAAAGTCACCAGCTGGCCTATACGGGGAAGTTAAGCTCTCTTTTTTATGAACTGCAGGCAAGGCTATTTATATTTCAGTTCTCAGTTAATGTCATGGCTTTGCGGTTTCCCGAAGCATGTTTTAGCATTTCTCTTTTGCTGTGACATCTGGCAGCACATCTTCAATATTCCCTGAGAGCAAATAGGGCTGTCAGTATTCAGTTCAATACCTGGATTACAATCACATTGACCAGATCTTCAGTCTGCAAGCGGTTCCATCAGTTACCTTGAAACTATTTTCACAAAGGAAGGTAATAGCAATAGAATTTGGCTTCAAACATATGAGTACTCGCCAGGTAGAAATTTTAAGGATTGACACCTAAACGAATGAAATCACTCACTCGACAATAACCCACCGAAAGCAGTGTCATCAAGGCTTTTGTAAATGAAAAAGCTTTTAAGAAATCAGCTCTAATTAGCTGAACTCAGTTATGCTACTCACTATCATGGAATAAAGTAAATCTCAGTGTCTTATTTTTAGCATCTGCTGCACTACAAAATAGTGTCTCTGACAAAAAACTACTCTTCTCACCATCCAAAAGGCCCTTCTTTCCTGTCGTTCAAGCCACTACAATGCAGCAATCAGCTGTTATCCCATAGTAAGTCAATTCCATACCACACCAGTAATAACACAGATTCAAACCCAAAGGCCAATGGAATCCTACTTTTCCCAAGTTAAGAACAGAAGGGTGCAATGTGGCACCTCCAGACTTTGCAGATCAGGGGGCTACACAGGGAATGGACCAGCTCAATTTTTATAGAGGCTGAAAAGAGCACAAAGTCAATGCTGGAAGCCTCCAGGATTATGAACCACCTGTCCACAGAGCAACAGCATTTCTGTGGGATCCAGTAGCAGACATGCCAGCAATGCATTTGCTAATTAAGTGGCAATACATACACAATAATTATAGCTATCACATCATCACACACTCTCCCCTAATTATTTCTAGTCATAATATTTACACCTTTAAATACAACAAAAATGGTAAAGGACTTTCTTGCAGTTGTTCTTGCTGATTTTGCCCACGTGAATTTCCACGGTTCACTGGAGGACTCCAGTGAGTGTGAGTCCGAGCCCGGGCTGAACCCTGTTACATAAACGTGACCTTGAAGGCTCAGAGCCAAAACATTTTATTTACTCACTTTTACTGGGACATGTGTTTATTTGAGGATATGAATTTCACAAATATACATCCCAGCTCGCTAGACTCACAATGAGCTGTCAAATGAAATCCATCAGGAAAAAACTGTACTTAAACTGAGGCTTCTAACTGCCCTCCATACAACTCCTTTCAGGAACTGAGACATCAGTCTAAACCCCAAGTAGCACCACTGCCATTTTTTGCAAGGTGTCCTTGTACGTATATTTCTGTCACAGTGGAAAACACAGTTCAAACTTCCAAGCCATCTAAAGATGAACGACACACAAAAAGAAACACCTACCCAAAAGCTATGGAGTCAGTGTATCCCAGACATGGCAATTTACTCTGTTAAGGGTAAAAAGACAATGAAGTCTTGAGAACCCAAAGCAACCAAAGAATTCATAAAATGAGACATACTGATTCCTGTTTCTACAAAAATAAATTATCACCTAAGCAGTTTGAGAGGTTGAGCCTATGAGTGATCCACACACGTTTTGTCAATTAAACGAAGTTTTAACCTACACTAGTCAACAGAAGACTAATTCCTAGTTACACCAACGAGCAGCAAAAATAGGTGGATACGTCTGTCAATCTCAGAGATAGCAGGTTTATAAGCAAATCATTCAACCAAACATCCTTTCCTGTTTGAATGCTGTTACGGGTATATGCCTGCCACCACACCCCACACAGTTTTGCTGGCACCAGCATCACATCCCAAAGCCCTGACCTCAGTTTAAAAGCCTCTGACAGGCACAACCTGTGAGTCTCCGACAATGCCTCAGCAGCCTCAGTCATCCCAGGCTATGAGAGACAGAAAACGAAGAAATTAAGCAAATCCATCTCAGCTTCTGTGGGCCTCCTTAGTGCTTCCTTATCAGATCTCCCTTGGCGAAGATCCATGCAAGCACTGCTCGTTTAGACACATCCTGAAACGCAGCTCCCTCCTCTCTGCATAGGAAGCTTTCCAATTCCTCTCAGATGAGGGATCAGAAAGAGTAAGGGGAAAAGTAACAGGAAAGAAAAACTAGATCAGGATGAGATCCAAACTCTGCCAAAATCAATAGGAGCCTCTCTATTAACTTCAGCAGGTTTTTGATGTAGCACAGAGAAGTCAAATAGACTGAATGGCAAGCAAATCGATTTGTTAGATGCTCAGATACCACAGTGAATGATGCCTTGGGCAGAGACCAGAGATTACCGATCTCCTCTCATTATGGTTTTCATATATTGAACATCACACACACGTATGCATTTCTCCTAAATAATATTGAAAAGAGAAAACACCAGAATAAAGACATTCTGTATTACCTCATTAAGCATGTCAAAAAATACTCAGGAGAAAATATCACCTCCACTTTTGCCTCCAATATTAGATGTTCCCATTATTTTTTAAATAGCAATAGGCTGGCAAAAATATAGAACAACTGAGACTTGCATTGAAAACATGCACTAGCAGCAATTACTTTTTCTGAAACTGCAAAATATCATGAAATTGAGTCTAATTTTGAATACACACAGAATCAGAGTCAAAATATCTATGACCATTTTTCAATTTCTAATTTGCTTATCTCAGCAAGCACATATCCCCATTGAGTATTTAAGATTATTTTTCTGATGTTAAGGAAAAACAGGACTAAAATAAAAGAATTTCTGCAATAAGTTCTGAAAAGGACATTTTCAGATATGGCAGGTAATAACAGAAGAAAGAAATAGGCCAGTCATTACAGATCTCGGTCATGAAATACAAGCAGAAGTGTCTGTACATCATTATTATTGCTAATTGTACTTCATCCTTATGGTTTGTTGTCTTATATGTTGTTATTAATTTCACTAAACTCATGGTAACTCTCCTCTAAGTTTCTCTTGCTCAGAAAAACCAGAAAATAGAAAAATTCTAAGAAGCCAAACTTTGGCTTCAAGCAGAAGGATTACTCCTGTGGTTAGGATCCTGCCACCACTGTTTGCAGGCTTTTCAGGACAGGGCTTCTTGTGCCGGAGGCGAAGCAGCACCCTTGTTTAGATGACACTGCCTACAGCACCTACAGAGGAACAGCACCCTTGTTTCGGTAACACTGCCAGCCAGGCCAGTAAACTGCTCCATCACATCATGGCCTCTTGCTTTCTAAAGATCATTTAGTAAGACAGATGGTCCTGCTACCACTTGTGCTGCTCCAAAGGCTAATTCTTTTGCCTCTCCTGACATGAGCCTGCACTGCCTGAATTGTCTTACAGAGTCTGACCACATCCACCTCAGAGACTGATTCACAACTTATAAAAAACAATGCTTGCCCCATTAAAACTTTTGTTTTTGTGAATCATTTCTATGTCCCATTCATTGATTTCCTTCTAACACCCACAGCTCCGTGAAGTCCCTGATTCACGGGCTTCTGTTTGCTCATGAATCACTCCCGTCCTCGTGGGCCGTGCACCCCCAACACACACCTCCACTGTGCAGGGGAAGTGACCCCTCAGCTGCCTGCGCTCTCCCACCACATCCAGGGAAACCCTCCCCACGGCAGCCTCTTCCCCAGCTGCTCCCACAGCCCTGCTCTCCACAGCTGCC
The DNA here is from genome assembly GCA_013397725.1 of Rhagologus leucostigma. NCBI lineage: Eukaryota > Metazoa > Chordata > Aves > Passeriformes > Rhagologus > Rhagologus leucostigma. The sequence continues at coordinate 265,745 of VZTD01004794.1, read as the reverse complement.
CTGGCTCACTCCATCACCGGCAGGTTCCTGCACTTTCCCTCATCACCGTTATTCCAACTGTGCATGCACATATAGAGCTAGAGGAAACAGGAGTGTCACTACCCCTGTGACACCATGTCTGAGTCCTACAGCTGCGGAGATGGAGAGTCAGGAGACACTCTAACAGCACCAGCACGTCCTCCTTGCACCATAAATCCACTTGAACCTTACAGCACTGCAGGCTCAACCAGTAAAGCCAGAGCAAAAGAGACAACATGCACAGGATCTTATATTAAGTCCGTGCAGGAATAGAAGGTTTTTTACTGCCTGAGAGTGTTTATGTGAAGCCTACAGCCTCAGAGATGTGGCTGCTTGCATTTAAATGCTTCAAGTATTCGGTTTCAGATTGATCTTCTGGCGGATGAAGGGGTGAGGAGCAGGGGTGGTGTATGGGGGATTGTTTGGTGTTTGGGGTTTTTTCAAATCTTTTTATCTTGTTCTTTTTAATATAAATTCTCTTCATGGCAGGTTCCACACACACGAAAAACCTCCTTAAAATTTGGGAAGTCTAATAAGTGGTGGACACCATTCTGAAGTGCAAAAGCTGCACTGCTGTCCCCCAGGTGCTCTGTGAGATAGGATCAATCCAGGAAATTAACACTGTGGTTTCTTGCTATCTTTAAGTCATACCAGCACTTCTCACTGAGGCACAGCCTCTCATAAAACAGTCCACACATGCTCAGCTGCACTTGTCCTATGCTTGCAACAGCCCTTCTGAAGAGCAAATGACACCGCTTGTTTACCTCATCAGCCCACAGCTACAGGCCTTTTTTTTTCTTCCCCTCTCTTCTCTTTCCTTTTGAATTGAAATACTTTGGACACAAGTAGCTCTTCCTGCAGAGGAAATCAATTACGAAATAAATCTAATATTCAGATCAGACTACACTAGAAGGGACTACTCATCATATATATGATACTTCCAGATTACATCTTAGCATGGCTCACTGAGTCATCACTTCAGCATTCTCACTAAATCAAAAATTAAACAAAGCAAATCAGTCAATTAACGGGGCTGCTTCTTGCTCTGTGCACATATAATCTTTTCAAGTCCAACCCTTAACTTAATTTGGAGCAGGGAGTGCTCAGTATCTAGGAAGCAGCATTCACTGTGCAGGGCTGGCTCCCCGGGCACAGTCCAGCATGCCCAGCTCAGTGTCTGCAACCACTGCCACGCCAGGAGCGCCTCGGCCAGCCACAGGTCAAGCCCGAAGCCATTCATTTCCAGCAGAGACAACCCAGCACTGCTCAGTGGAACAACCACTACCAACACCCAAAGCTCAGTGATCTCTTTTACTCCTTCCAGACACCAAAGACATTTTCTCCCCAACCCTGTGCCAAGCATGGAAGACACACTGGGAACCTGCTCATTTCTTCATCTATCTGACAAACTGGCTGCACCCGCAGCCGTACCAGAGAGAAGATGTGAAACACTCTCAACAGCCACAGTCACTTGCTGATTATACACACAGCACTTAGGTTTCAGCAGGTGTACTTTAAGGTAAAGGAAAGGGAAGGATGAGTTCAGTGCACAAGAAAATATTTTGCCCTTGAGAAATACTTCCTAGGTCTGAAATATCTGTCTGTATCTCTGTATCACTACAGAGATGGACCAACGCCATCAAATGTGATTTATGCAGCCTCTCTCCAGTTACAGAAGGGTTAGATGCTTGTAAAGCAAAAAAATGGCCTGTATAAACTCCTTTTAGCTCAAAATGCCACAACTCCTAAGTCACCATCCATGACCTGTGCTTTTGGGGGCCTACGCCAGTGCTCATAAAAGAGAGAAAGAAGCCTTAGCACAGTTAACAGTTCTCTCCTTCCAAAGTTATGGCCACACTGGGTCTGAACAAAGCTGCATTCAGCATCCAGCTCCTGAAGAACCTGGGAAACAGCCATATTCAAATCTTTTCTCAGATGACATACAGGCAAAGCAAGTGGATAAATATTCCTGTTCCGCAGTGGCAAAGATGAGATTGTTTCTGCCTCTTACACACAAGTGTTTGTGCATTTGATCTCTAATTCAAAACATACCCTCCTGTAATTCCCCATTCCCTCACTCACATGCACGTGGCTTCAAGAAAAGAAATTCTGAACTAGTGATGAAGAGGGTTCTAGTCTCATTAAAGTCTGCAGAGCAGCTTTGCAATGGATTTAGATGGGATTAGAGCATTTATCTAGATTAACAGTGCTTAATAGCACAGCTAACAAACAAAGTGCTCTGCATAAGGAGAAATGATGACTGTATTTTTCTTGACTGGTCACTTTTCCCCCCAGCAACTCTCCCTTAGCAGCATCCGCAATGTCCGTGCGCATTCTAGCTTACAACATTTTCCCACTGTTCCCCAGTTTCTGGCCTGCCTGGCTGGATACACGTGGTTCTGACTCGAGGATGAAACCACATCAGGCATCTGACCACTTCTCTGAATGTAAGAGCTGAGGTGTGACCCCCTCTCTCTCTCACTGAAGATACTGGTTTGGGTCCTTTTCCTTTACACAACAGCACCTAAAATTGCAGGAACTCAACGTTTTTGAAGTCCCACTGACTTTTCTCAGTTCAAGCTTTACACAGATGAAAATATTTGACAGACCATGTAATCATGCACAGCACTGTCCCTAAGAAACCAAACTAGGATGTCACATTTTCAACAAACATAGGGGTTGAGTATAATTTGTTGTAACTATGAAACTAAAAGCCTAAGGACTTATATTTCACCTTGCATTTGCCAGGAATGGCTGCTATGGTGAATTGGTTCAGCAGCACAAGCTAACAAGGGAGACAATCCCAGCTACGAAAGGCAGCTACTTAGATATATTTGCATCATTTTTCTTGTACTTCATATTGTTTAGATAAATCCAAATAATTTAACTTCACAGATATTTTTGCACCTTGGAAAATGACTGCAGCTATCCATCACCAACCACAAACTCCTGGGTTTTGGGCCAAGTACTGTGAAAGGCAGCATTTTCCTAACAAGACCTACTGCTCAAGTGCTGCCACTGGGGAACATTTGCCAATAGGTTTGTCCCGTCTTGTTCTTTTATAGTGGCAAACTTCCTGGAAATAGTTTTCAATGTCCTAATCACCACCTTCAAACACACTACCATTACAAAGTCAGGCGCGCACAGCGTCCCGTGCTTTGATGCTTTCCAACAAAGTACTGACCATATCAAAACTATTTTTCCCTTTCAATGCATGTGTTCCAGCACCCATCTTAAAGTCCTCTATCCACAGCTTTGTCAAAACAGCTTCAGAAGAACTGCCTGCTCAGCTTCATAGTTATGCTAAGTACCAGAATCTAATAATCCATGGGCATATACGATAGCTATCTGAATTATTAACCTTACTCAGGTCTCAGTGCAAAGCAGAACAGATGTCTGTATATAGCAGTTGCACTACTTTGCCATAATGATCTGAGAACAACAAAGTCACTTGGTCATTCACTGAAGCTTATAGCCAGGTTTTTTAATAATAGGGACCCAGCCAAGAAAACTTTCTCCATTTCAGTTTTAAACCATGTAAAAACCAAAGAAGTGTAAGACCCATTTTGTAGCTCAACACTGTTCACTTATTATCCTGCAGAGATGGTGTCGAACTTCTGCACAGAAGAGCAGTGCAGAGCGGCCGTGAGCTCTTCACACACCCACCCCACTGTTTCTCATGCCCTGGTGGTTCTTCACCCCTGTGCTGGGCACCACTGAGTCCATCTCACCACCAGAAGCTTTCACCTGTGCTCCTGCACACAGCCCCTGCTGCCTCCAGCCCCTGCAGCGCAGTGCCACAGCACAGGGAGGCACAGCACGCTGGAGGATGCGCAGCACGCTGGGACGAGGCGCAGCACGCTGGATGAGGCGCAGCACGCTGGGATGAGGCGCAGCACGCTGGGACGAGGCGCAGCACGCTGGACGAGGCGCAGCACGCTGGGACGAGGCGCAGCAGGCTGGGATGAGGCGCAGCACGCTGGATGAGGCGCAGCACGCTGGGACGAGGCGCANGGCTGGAGGACGTGCAGCAGGCCGGGATGAGGCGCAGCAGGCTGGGATGAGGCGCAGCAGGCTGGAGGACGTGCAGCAGGCCGGGATGAGGCGCAGCAGGCTGGGATGAGGCGCAGCAGGCTGGAGGACGTGCAGCAGGCCGGGATGAGGCGCAGCAGGCTGGGATGAGGCGCAGCAGGCTGGAGGACGTGCAGCAGGCCGGGATGAGGCGCAGCAGGCTGGGATGAGGCGCAGCAGGCTGGAGGACGTGCAGCAGGCCGGGATGAGGCGCAGCAGGCTGGGATGAGGCGCAGCAGGCTGGAGGACGTGCAGCAGGCCGGGATGAGGCGCAGCAGGCTGGGATGAGGCGCAGCAGGCTGGAGGACGTGCAGCAGGCCGGGATGAGGCGCAGCAGGCTGGGATGAGGCGCAGCAGGCTGGAGGACGTGCAGCAGGCCGGGATGAGGCGCAGCAGGCTGGGATGAGGCGCAGCAGGCTGGAGGACGTGCAGCAGGCCGGGATGAGGCGCAGCAGGCTGGGATGAGGCGCAGCAGGCTGGAGGACGTGCAGCAGGCCGGGATGAGGCGCAGCAGGCTGGGATGAGGCGCAGCAGGCTGGAGGACGTGCAGCAGGCCGGGATGAGGCGCAGCAGGCTGGGATGAGGCGCAGCAGGCTGGAGGACGTGCAGCAGGCCGGGATGAGGCGCAGCAGGCTGGGATGAGGCGCAGCAGGCTGGAGGACGTGCAGCAGGCCGGGATGAGGCGCAGCAGGCTGGGATGAGGCGCAGCAGGCTGGAGGACGTGCAGCAGGCCGGGATGAGGCGCAGCAGGCTGGGATGAGGCGCAGCAGGCTGGATGAGGCGCAGCAGGCTGGATGAGGCGCAGCACGCCGGGATGAGGCGCAGCACGCTGGGAGCCCGGGCACCAGAGCCAGCTCTGGGGACACTGCCCAAAGGAACCATTCCCAAACCCGCCCCTTCAAACCTGAGACGGGAGCTCCAGCAAACAGCTGGACTGAGGAGCAGCAGCCAGGGAGCTCAAGGAACAGCACTAGTTCTACATAACAGGTTTACAAATGTCCTCATATTTTTATACAAGTATTTCACTTTCCTCATATGCATTGGTTTGATTATATGTTACTAGCTGTGACACCACCATCCCAACTGATTTTCCTTTCTCCCCCCTGCTCCATCTCTTTGCAAATCATGTTCTCTCTGGTAAATGTTTTTGAGAGTCTTCACCTGCTTTTGAACATGAATACATTAACGCGATGAATTAATTTTGGTTTGTAATCTTTAAGACATCTCCTACCTCTGATTACTTCGCACTTAATGCACAAAGAACATTCACACGTAATCTAGACATGTAGGGCATACAGACTAATAATTATATAGTGAAGAGCTCCTATTTAAATATGTGTCATTTACATTCAAAATCCTGTTCATTTTTCTTAACATTCTATATTAAAGCTGATTTAAATTATATCCTAATACTGCCTTGTAATTGCAAGAGTAAAATTTAGTATTTATTCCGAAGTTAATGAGTATCTATAACTTACATTAACTGGGAAGCAATAAATTACAGTAAAATATTATTTGCTGCACTAAAACCTAGCAGAAATTCTATTGCATATAACAGGTAGCTCCAATTCTACGATTTACAAATTAGTGCCACACACAGAGGATAACAGTCAGCAACAATCAGCTCAGGCACAGAGATGGCTCTAGCTGATCTTTTAATCCCTCTGATGCCAAGAAGTACCATCTGAACATCATTTCCATACTGTCTTTGAGATCCTCAACCTCCATAAGCAGGGCATAAGAAATGCAAGGGTTTTTTTAAATTAAAACATGAAATGCAAACCCCACCATGAAAGATATGGCCTTTTTCATACAGGCAACCACCTCCTCCTGCAAGAAACACCCTGGGTGCAGGTCTCAGCACCAAGGTTTAGCTCAACTTCCGAGCAGAACAGGACAGAATGAGGCAGACTTTGAGGGCTCCTGCTCCATGGAACAGCTCTGTTCTCCTGAAGGCAGGTGACCTGCACAGATCACACAAACCCACCCAGGATTTCATCTGGGGCTTTGTTTTCACTATGCAATGTAAATCACTAACATTTTGAAGGATCCACTATGAAAGAGGCACCATTTTCATACCTCTATGAAGGAAAGCAGAACAAGAGCATATCTGACTCCTGTTCTCCCAGGCTTGGACAGTTGCCTCACAGCCACTGGGCAGTCACATCTGTGCACAGATTAACACAAGGCTCAGATGCCAAATAAGCCTGCTCAAGTGAACCACAAGTGATAAGAGAACAGCAGAGAACAGAAAATTTGTCTGATGAAAGCCCAGAGACAGCGTGGTACTCTGAAACACCAGTCCCATTTTGAACACGTATTTAGTAACTACTCAGCACGTCACTGCAAGAAGAATGAGCCTTCTCAACATTTTCAGAAGGCACACACCTGTATTTCTAAAGACGTGAGATTTGTTTATTCTACAGAGATGTAATTAACATCTACAGAGTGGATAATATACTTCACATCTGCTTCTGGTTACTAATTTAGCCAGTCTCTGAAAACGCAGGCATGCAAACTGGAAAGCCAGACTCATTACCTTTACAACAAAGACCACCAGTTGATTCCCACCAGGACCTGGCCTTATTAACCTTAGTTTTAAATTACAAAGTCACAGATGTACTCATCAGTTGCTTGATGAAGAGTCATTTGCCAATCTCATCTCACAAAAGGAGTAATTAACATGAAGACATTACAGGCTGATGATTGGAATTGTTATAATGCAGGACTGCAGACAAATAGGAAGGCACCTGCATATCTGTGACAACTAAAAGCTCTCTCAAAAGTTCCAATTAACCAGCATAATTGTAAGAAATTAAGTAAAAAGCCCTGAATTGCATCAGTCATGGGCCTGTTGTGCACACAGTCGGATAAATAAATTCATGTCTCCAAGTGTAGCACTGTTATAGCCATGGTGGTTTGAGGACAGAAAGAAAGAACTATGTCATTAATTTGGCTATTTTATTAGGAAAGACTGAACAACTCTTTGGCACGTAATCCCTTCACCAGACCTGACAAAAGCAGAAGCAAACTCCAGGCTAAGTACAGGTTAGAGATTACTGCTCTGAATTAACCTAATTATGTTATTCAATTAGGCAACTTTAGGGAAAGGGTGGCTAGCACCTGTGGAGGAAAGAAGGCTGCTGAGTGAGGGACGTGAAAGGTTGGCAGCTGTGGAGAAAGGAGGCAGGACACAAGGAAAAGGGTCCACAGGGAGTCAGCCGAGAAAATAATAGATCAAAGCACAACGACACCAAAGGTCCGGGCATTTCCAGCCACGCTGCAGCTCCAGGAGCCAAGGCTCTCTGATCCCTCCAGGGAAAGAGACTGGATTTGATCAGCTTCCTGACTACCGTGGTCTCACCCATGACAGCCTCTCAACGGGAGGTCCAAAGGCAGACGGTGTGAAAGTCCCTGAGACATTCCAGAGGGACATCCTGGGATCAGCTGGGGTGTGCAAATCCACCTGGTGCTGATGCCCAGCGCAGCAGCCTGCCTGCAAAGCCAGCTCCAGATTATCTGCCATGGGACCCACGGAGCAGTGAATGGCTGGAGACATTTCTCCCCGGGGCATCACTGCCCTCTCCTTTCTTGTGCCAGGGGCCTGTCCCAGTCTCTAAGAGCCACTTGCCCCAAGGCTCTTTTTATTACATTTTCTGGAGTGTTTGAAGGACCAGACACAACACAGGCTGTACAGGGCAAGAAACCCACTGGTGCCCTGCTCAAGTGGTGTCCAGACACACAGGGATCCTGTGCAGCAGCAGGTTTGAAGCACTGCTGAAAAACTTGGTCTTTAGATGTAGGAGGTTTTGCTTGAGTAGAAATTTTACACTGCACCTCTCTCCTGTAGTAACATCGAGAGTACCTGTGTCACTTTGTTTTCCTGGCACCTTTAGGGGTACATCTGCAGTGCACCACACATCACACTGCAGAACGCTGCAGGCAAGTGCCAGCTCCTCTCCCCTCAGACGAGAACTGTGTATTTCAGTCGGAGAAGGGCTCAGCCACGGGACACAGCAGTGAGCTGACAGACTGAGCCTCCAGACCCCGAGGCGGTGACTGCACAGAGCTGTGCTTTGCCACGCAGATGTGCCAGCCCATCCCCACATGGAGTCACAAATGCAGAGCATCCTGGGGTGCCCTGCAGATGCTTCCTCTCCCTCAGACAGAAGGTACTTCAGCATCCCAAGGTCTGGGCAGGTCCTGTACCTTTGCAGGCCTTTCCCAGCAGGATCATTCCTCAAAATCCAAATTCCATGGTATAAAGCAACAAAACCCAGAGAAATATTGATTTTTGTAGCCAGAACAAAGTTACTTAGGAAAGGAAAGTGAAAGCTGTGCACCTGTGGGGGTCTCCTGTCAAAGACAACAGTTTTTACACCTCCAGATTCTTGGTATTCTTCAATTTTCTGTCTTACCACTGTCATTCAGGAACTCACAGGCATTTGCTGAGGATTAGCTCAGCTCCAGACACTCTCCTTCCCCTCTGTTTTGCTTGCAACCACCTAATAGTCAAAAGGACTACAGGCATACAAGAAACATTCCACAACCAGGTAAACAAACCACAACCAGGTATTTACAGAGCGACTCCATCACAGCACTACTGAGGACTTGCTGGTTTAGCCCAAGCACATTTACCGTGAACAGAAAAAGAGAAACTTGGACAAGTAAAATGCACTACATCACTACAGCCCGAGGACAAAAAAACCCCAGAACCATTGTAGAAACTTCAGAGGGAGAATGGCTTCCCAGAAAAGGACACAATGAATATGTGAGAGTACTGGAAAGGAAAATGAGTGCCCTTGTAAGGTATACTGAACTAATCTCTTCCCTTCAATGAAAAGCACTAAGATTTCATGCTAAGATTCTTCAGCAGCTAAGCTTTTCTAAACATATTCAGGGACAGAGAGATGCTATTTTAAAAGATGCCTAGAAGGGTTTTCAGGAGACAAAGACAAAAAAAACCAGTCAATGATGAGCAGTAACTGTATAATCCTGAGTCTGTACTGCCCCTCTGAATGTCAGCTGTTTAATGTACAATTCTCCTCCGACGTTTTGCTTTCACGACTGCCTGCCTGCTCGGTGCTCAAGCCACACCTTTTTCAGCTAATCCTGATCCGTGGAGAAGTTTTATCAGTAGTTATTTAATAGCAATACTGCTACTAAAAACACAACAAAAAATGAACAGCTGGAGTGTTACGTAGATAGATTTCCTCACATAAAGGAATAAAGACAACCTCAGGATGCATACGGTCATTGAAAAGTTTTTCCACTGAAATGAGAAGCACCAGGTTGTGCAGACCTTATTATTAATGAGATGAATTTACTTAGCTAAGCAGCCTGGAAAATCTCGTCTTCTGGGGATCTGCTTTCTCTGTGAAAGCACTGCAGTGGAGCCTGTACACATGAAGCAAAGAAGAAAACCCTGAAATACTAAATATTAATTAGGTGCTATTCAGTTAAGGAAGGCTTTCACACAATCCATGAATTACACTGAAAAAGGACTTGACCATTTTGAAGACGACTCTCAGCATCCACCGGCTCCACGAGAGCAGGAATGCACTCCAGCATCCCTTCTGCTCCAAACCAAAACACACTATTTGTTCATTTAACATACAGATGTAACGACTTAGAGAATGCCCTGACCACTGCGTCCCCAGTATAAATAGAGCATATAACAAAACCACAGAAGCCTTCAGAAGTACAGGTATTACATTTTGGTAGCAATTTAAAAGCTAGGAACTTAGGATGACAGTCAACTACAATACCCAGCTCTCCACTTTTATAAAGATAAAAAGGTTGAAAGATAAATCTGATCAAAATGGTTTTATTTACAACATGCCTTTTTTTCTCAGGAAGAAGACTCAGTGTGCCATAATCTTATGGGCTTTGGATAAGTATTGCCTAAAATGTCATTTCTGCCAGGTTATGTACAGTTTAATGGGGGGTGGGGGTTATCATTTCAGATCAGAGGGGACTCATGAATCATCTCACCATAAGCACTGTGCACTACTGCCTGTTTAGCCAGTTCCTCCTGAAGAAGCCCATTAACCTGGATGAAGGATGGACCACAGGTCAGTGCTGGAGCCCTTGGCCAGACATACTGGGCACACCACCTCAGGTGGAGGATGGCAGGACCAGCTCAAACTGGACCAGGCTGCGGCCACAGAGAACCTTTCACTATTACCTACTGTCCTCCTTCTGACAGTTCCCAAACCCCTGGTGATTAAGGTGGAGAATAAAATTACCCAGCACACACAACACCCACAGAGGATCCACAGCCATGGATCTGTGAAGTGCCCTGAACACCACATTCATACCCTAATTTTATCCTCACCCCCATCTCCCATAAATACCCAGTACCCTAAAACTGGGTCACTGCTGCCTGGAGGGTGGCAGGGGAAAATTCATAAATATTGATGCAGGAAAAAGAAATAAACTTTTATTGGAGGAGTGGGTTCTGCCTACCATGCCTCAGGAGCCTCAGTGCCATCAGCATTTTCTAGTGCCACACCGTAATTTAAAGGCTGAATTTTATGCCAACTCACCGGCCCTGTCAAGGCTTCCCATTTTCCATTTCAGCTCATTAATATCACGAGAAGTCAAGAGCCTTCTTTGGCCTCATCACCACTTCTGGAAAGGACCTGTGTTCCCTCCAAAAGCTGCGTCTCCTGATGAGGCTGTGAGAGAAGATGCTTTTCACATGCCAGGAAAGCACAAACTCCTCCACCTCCAAACTCCAAAGTCCAGCACCAGTCAGCAGGATTCGTGTTTTGAAGTGATACATTTTCAAAGGAGACATAGTTTTCTGATTCAGAAGAGCCTTCTAAAAATGAACTGCATGGGCCATAGCTATTTCAGGTTGGTGGTTTTCAAATAGCACAAAAAATTTCATGATAAATTATGCTTTTTAAATAACTTAGGGTAGGGAAAAAATAATCACAACCAATTCATCTATTTGCAAGGAAAAGCCTTCCAGTAAACACTTCCATCATAAAGGAGAGAACAGACAGAAAACAGTGCTCTACCACTAAATTTAGACAGTGCTCTACCACTAAAATCCAGGTTTTACCACAGAGGCAAAGAGCAGACAGCGTGAGCTGAGCTCAGTCACTGATTACCTCCTCGAGAGAATAATGCAGCTTTCCTATCAAGAACACACAGTCATAGGTCTCCGCAAGAAATTGCTCAGAAATACAATTAGCAGGTAATGTAATTGAACAAATATGTCTCATAGAAAGGACATAAACTTCAAATTAACCAGAGCCTGAACTGACTTTGTTGTTGATCACATTTCATACAAGCTTTAAACCACTGCAGTTCAACAAACCCAGCCTCAAACTGAAGGGACATTCAAACCATCGAGCACGGGAAGCCAAAGTTTGCACCCAAGAGGAGCTTATGAACAGAAAGACAAAGCTGCTTGCATATTTTTAATTCAACATGTTCTATTCAAGATGTTGTTGTTGTTCTGATATTCAAACAGTTCTCACTGGCATTCAAGTCACCCATAATTTGTTCTATCAGCCCCGCCAAGAGAGCAGTGAACTGCAGCTGGGGAGGCAGAAGGTGGTAACAGGCTGAAGAAAGCTGTACGGACCCTCAGAGAAGGTTATCTGTCCTTTCACTGCAGGGATGTGTGTGCAGAAGGAGCGCAGGCTCTTTAACCAGTGTGCCTGGAGGCCCCCCATGAAAATGCCTTCAGACACCAAACCTGTGTGCGTGCATCATTTATTTTCTGCACGAGTAGTTTCAACACCTCTGGTGTTTGCCAAAGAATCAAAGCATTAAAAATTAACATAAACTGACTGCTCCTGTCCCACAGTAAAACAGCACAAACACGTGTCATCACTCATCTCCGCGCTTACGGGCGCTGAATTATCCTCCCTTGGTTCTAAAAGCAAGGGCCAGCAGTCCAAGGAGAAAAGCATCAGAGGTAGAACAACCAAAAACAAAGTAAAGTTTGAATGCCTCCCCTCTTACATGAAAAACACCTTCCCACAGTAATCAATAGGTGTCATGTCCCCTCAAACTGGCAGTTTTCTGCATGTCCAAACCAGAATGTTGGTGCCCACTAGAAACCAAATCAGCACTGCAGGGCAAGCTTCACTCCCATACATCCACCTCTCCTGAAAGTCTTTGAGGTTTGTAAAACCACAGGCAGATTAATAAAATTGACCAAGGATGAAGAAGGACTAAAATAGCTTGCTTTCTTTCTAAAGCCACTGGCAAAAATCAAACCAATTAAAATCATGATCTGAGTCAGTTTTAGTCGATTGTTAGCACCTCGGGCAAAACGCCGCTAGAGCAGAGTTGCAGTTGGTTTCCAATTTAGCTGTCAGTGAGACAAGGGAAGGGGCTCGAGGAGATGAAGGAAGGCATTAATAATAACAGAAGCAAAGATGAGAGCTTGGTCCGCATCACGGGCACAGGATTTGCATCAACTTCCCAGCCTATCTGACAGCAAGCCTGGCCAAGGGCAAGAATAAAACCAGGAAGGAAAGAGGAGAACTTGAAGGGAAGCAAAAAACCCCCAAAAAACGGTGCACAGACACACAGTCAATAAAGAATATTTTTACAAAGCAGTTTAAACCAAACGTTCCCAGAAAGAATGTTTTCAATGAGCAGGTGACAAAAGCACCTTGCACAGACCACTGTGGATGTTCCACAGACAGCAAGTCCTGTCACCCGACCAAGCAGAGAGGGAAGGCTGGGATAATCAACACCAAACCCAACAGAAACATCCCACCAGACTGGTGACTGGCACACCAAACCATGGGATGACGACACCCTACATATCTGTGTGCCAACTCCATTAGAGAATCACCTCAGCTGGCTTTGTCCAGGACGAGAGGATGTAGTGACAACAGCAATATTTGCAAGAGGCCGGAGGGGACAACGTCAGCTTATCCTACAAAATACCTCAGCATTGATGGTGACTCGTGCCCAAGAAGCACCATCATGTAAGGAGTTCCCAGCAAAGGAACGAGGCTGTGCTCTGTTCACTGCTGGATTCCTGGGACAGGAACCCATGGCAGGTGGGGAGCTGCTGTGTGCAGTCCCACACGAGCCCCTGAGGCTGCTGAAGGGGCAGGCGAGTCAGGTCAATCTGCAGAGCTGAAAGCCATCCAATCAGCCCTAGAGAGTGCTGCAGGAGAAGACTGGCCTGTCCTGTGTCCCTGCACCAGCTCCTGGATGCTGGCCAGTGCCCTGCGGGGTGGCTGCAGCAATTGGCAAGGTGGGGTAAATGCACCCGGGCCGCTGCGCCGGGGCAGGACATGGCTGCACGGGGAGAAAACAGCACTCTGAGGGTGTGCCATGCACAATACACATCAATACCAAGACATTAACTTGCCCAAGGCAACGTGCTTATTGTACAAGGTACCTTGCAACAACAGCAGATGTGAGTGCCAGTCACATCAACAGCACATCAGCATACATCAGCCACGGGGCACCAAGGCAAGGCTGGGCCACCAAGTAATACCAACAGAATAAACACACAACACCAAGCTGTTCTGACAGAACGTGACCCCTGACAGAAGCAGTTCAAATCTAAAAAAACCCCAAATGATCAAGCAACAACAACAGAAACACCACCACAGGACAGCAGCTAAAAATAAGATTCAGCAACACTGCTTTTCATCAGGTCTTCCTCTGTGCCTGAAAGGGAAGAGCTTGCAGTGAGCAACACCTGCCCTCACTTTGGATTCAGGATCGCAAACAACTCATCAATTCCCAATAGTTCGCACGCAGCTTGAGCCAAGGTATCATTTTTCTGTGGAGGAAAAACAAGAGCAAGAAACTATTACAACTCTAAAAATATCGTGGAGTGATGAACTGGAAGGCTGGGTCCTTGGCAGACGCTGATTCTCCTGCCACTTCTCACGCACACGTGCTCGCTCGGGCAGCAGACGCGCTGTGAGAGCCGTGTCCAGACACCCATCGCCCCTTCTGAGCGTAAGGGAGGAAGTTTTCTTTGCAGGAAAGCCTGGCAAGGTGCTCACTCCCTTTTAGCTGCACCCTCCAGTGCTTCAGGCGGATCTAAAGTAGGTCCTTGTGGTTTATGAGGCACTTAGATGAGCACAGGAGGGATTTACATATTTGTCATCCCAACTTGTGGACAGCACCCCACACAGGCAGAGACACTGAAAAGGGACCAGTCTCCAAAGGTAGCCAAGGTGCAGGAAATAATTAATTAGTGAACTGTATTAGCCTACTGAAAGAGGTGGACAGCTGATAGTCTTCGCATGTTGAGTTTCCCATCCTTAACCTCCCTCCCAGATGAAGTGAAAAGGATCGAGACATGATGTGTTTCCAAAAGGATAAGCTGAAAAAAAACTAACCTGGGTACATGCAAAAAGGAGTGTTTAATAGCACAGCACCCAGAGAAAAGCCCATGACTACAGAAGACGGGAATTTAGCTACCACCACGCCACGTCAAAAGAAACTTCATCAGGTTTCAGTCTTTTACTTTGAAACCTGTCCCACGCCTCTCTCATGTGTCTGCATGTCCTGATCAATTAGCTTACGTCAAAGCCTTGTTACACACACACAAGTTTTAATTGATTTACTCAAGTCAGCGAGCAAGGAATAAATTACATCTTGGAAAATAAAGCTGGGCAGACTAGGGCAGCCCGCTTCACTGCTACGAGATTTAAAAGTTCAGAAACAAAGGCAGATCTGGTTTGTTCCCACAGTTTGATCGTAAGCCTCAAACTGCCTGGTGCTCCGAGAGCCGTGTTAGCTGGGCCTAACCACCAGCCAACCCACCGAGTGTTTCTATCGGTGCAGCCAGGGTATCAAGCCTACAAGTACAGTCATGCTCCATAGAAAGAGCTTGTTTATCTGGCAATAAACTTACACTGATCACAGTGGTATTAGCTAGAATTTATAAAGCATCAGCCATTCTCTCTACACAGTAAAACACAGAGACAACATGTAGCACACTGCAGATCTGAATACTGAACACAAAATGCACATAAAACTAACATTTCCATGCTTTGTGCTGGTATTTTGACTGGGTCAAAATTTGATGCCACCGCGTTTTAAAGACTCTTTGTTCACACCATTTACCAAGGTATTAATGATCCCTCAAGACCCTTGAGTCAATAATCCTTACACTTGTGAATAAAAGTAAAACATAAATAAGAAACAGATAAAGATGAAGATAATGCAAGAGACTGAATTATATAGCATAATTCCCACAGCCAAATTTTGAAGCACAAGCAACCATAATACAGCAGAACTGGGGAGGCAGCAGCTGCCTTCAAGGACATCCAGCACAGGACAGGGTAAAACTTCAAACCACACTGTTTCAGTTAACAGCATCTTCCAGGCAATCTTTGAGAATGCAAGCTAAACACAGGATTCTGCTCCCTTTTATTCACCAACAGGGTTTTCTGCTGCTGCAAGATCAGATTTCAGGAACCAAATCGGTTTCTCTTACATACTTCAGTCTCTATTAAACTTGCTGGAACTATCATGGCAATTCCTTGTACACACGCAAATCCCATACTGCAGAATCAAGCCTCAAAGTTACAGTTTATTCTAGCAATCTTCGGGCTTATCTTAAAACAGAACATTGATTCAACGTGACTCCCACAAACTTTTTATAAAGAAAAAGACTCAAAAAAAGAGAGCAAACATTTAAAATATTCATCACAACAGTGGTCAGCACTATGAAATGCAAAGCATATCACACTTCCACTGAGGATTTTATTCAGTAAGGCTGATACTGAGCAGCACAAATCATGTTTCAATCTAACCTGACAAGACAGCACCGGCTCAGGTTCTGTTCTTTATAAGGTGTCACCCAAATAAACACCGATGAGCTATCAAAGTCTCTTACCAGTAGTTATTCAAACACATCCCATGCACAGGGATAGTTTAAAATGCTTAAAGCAGCAGTAAGAACAGCAATTAGAGATCTGACTGAGGAGGCAAAAGCACTTTTAAGAAAAGACATATAAAAGAACAGGGTTTCATACTGAGTGTAAGAGTTGCTGATGAATTAATGGCAATGATCTTCACAACTTTATGAAAGAAGAGCGATGCGTTATCTTCCCTCGGTGACAGAGGCACTGCCGCGACAAACGGCTCACTCAGACATGTCTGAACCAGAGGGATCAAAGTGTGCTATGTCTTCTTGATTTCTCTTATAAGCCTTTTGTCACTCACTCAGACTTCCTCATGCACACTCAATTGCTCCTCCTGAAATACATTTAACGTAAGAATTTGCGATAGTGGGAACACGGCATGACAAGAATATACAACATTCACTGATAGGGGCCCAAACCAGAGCGCTAACAGGTTTTGGGTAAATGAAAAGTCGAGATGCTTGGCACCTTGCAGGACACATTGTCAAGTCTTTTCTGCAGCACTTTAGGCTGTCAAACCTGTGTGCTTTCACTGCAGTCTGCTATTACGACAAGTTTCAAAGGCAGGGCTGTTGGAGATTCTTTGCTTTCAATACTACCACAGAAGTTGATCCCATTCACGCCATTAGAAAATGGAGGGACCTAAATTTTCTTTCAAGCTGCTTTATCAGTGAAAGAAAGATCTGGCTTCCAAATCCCAAATAACTTTATCTGGCAA
Organism: Rhagologus leucostigma; assembly: GCA_013397725.1. Lineage (NCBI taxonomy): Eukaryota > Metazoa > Chordata > Aves > Passeriformes > Rhagologus > Rhagologus leucostigma. Next base: position 249,062 of record VZTD01004794.1, on the reverse strand, counting down.
TTATTTGGTTAAGCCTGGCAGAAGCACACACTTTGAATTCAGTGAAAATGCCCATGTACCCCCACATTGCCTTCAACACACCAGCAAACGTATTTATCTTTTTTGTGACAGAGCTCCTGAGCTTCAGAAAATCTCAAGTAGTAATTCCAGTAATTTTGGGGATCACGAGGCTCACTGACACTGGTGCCACACGTGGGCTTTGACAGGACTGGTAATTAAAGGACAGCACTTGTCCCAAGCCGGTGCAAGCCCAGGACAGATCTTTCTGTCTTTTGGTAAATGGAAAGCAAGACTTTGGAAGCCTAGGCATAGGCAAGGGGCAACTTGAAGACTTCATTTTAAAAAACAGGTTTATTCTTGAGTGTTTGAACCAATACATATAGGACATAGCTTTAAAAAGCAATAAAAACACTCACAGTTTTATAAATTGAAAGGGTGAAAAATCAGACAAGATGACTGAAGCTTTTTAGATCCTTGAGCTCTGACTGACCAGAACATTACACACCACATTGAGCTGGGTCTCCCTTCTAGATATTTAACTATTTATTTATTTATTTTTCACTTGTAAACCCAGTTCTGTCTCTCTCGATTAGAAGTTCAGCCTTCTCCTGCCACTTTACAATTTGGGTACTTTTCAGACAATCTGCAAAAAACCCAACTGGTAGAAAACCTCCTCAGGCAATGAACTCAGCCAGCTAACCTGGTCTGCAAAGATATTTCTGAAAAGGCATTTTATTGCTGCAGAGGTATTTCTCTTAATACGCTCAATATTTGCAACAGCTTCAGCAGCTCAAATGCTAATGATTTTGCCAGCTCCTGCCAACAGTGATGACAAACACGTATCTTTGGTCTTCTTATGAAGAGCCCTGGAGTTGCAGCAAATCCGTAAGCTCCTTTTCCTCCTCATGCCTCAGGATCTCTGTCTCTGCCCTTGCTAATTCCATGTCTCCCCGGACTCTTGCTCCACTGATCACTCCCTGCCTCAATTTACCCCCATCACTTCTTCTCTGCTCCTCAGAAATCCACCCTCAGCACTGAGAAAATACATAGCCAGGCTGTTGTTACACTACCAGAAACACTGATAAATTATGCCCATAATATCTCTCTTCCATTACATTTTTCAGCTTCCTTGTGCTCTCCAGACTTTTCAAAGCTAATTTTCCATTGTTCTAAGTTTCACAGAATTTGCTTTCTCCTGCCACTGCACCACACTTTCTCCCCTTTCCATTCTCAGCCTGGCACCTCTTACTCATTCCAAAGCAATTCAACGTTCATCCTTCACGATCAAATGTGGAGTGAAATAAAAACCAGACACTTCCAGACCAAAAAGCACAGCCCCCCCACCTCACTACTGAGCTTCCTGCCATCCTCCATACCACTTGAAACTGCTTTTTTTCAGCTGTTACATATTTCAAAATCTCTTCCTAACACTCTTCAGAAGTGCCTAACTAATTCTTCTGATCATACTCAAAAGTCTTGCAAAAACATCTCAGCTTTGACGGGAGGCCTTTTCAGACCAAGGGTGGCACAAGGACAGAGATGGAAAACCTGACAGGTCTTTTTCCTTAAAATAGTTCCAGTGTGCCTATTTTTCCTGAGTAACGTCAAAGTTTTGCTTATGTCCCAGAGGGGGAACAAATCCAAAATTTTAAAAGTTGAAAAGAATTGACTACTTTCACAGCTCTGCATAATCCTGTTCTCCTCTACATTCGTTAATTGCTGCCACTTAAATTAAGCATCCCTAAACAAGAACATCTACTGCTCTTAAATGAACTACTAGGAAAAAGTACAAGTTTACCTTTGTTCTGTCTTCCACACTGTTCTCTCCTTGTACAGGAGTTACTGCATCACTGTCTACAAAGCCTCCACTCCTTCCCATCACCTACTGACTGGATACCCCATATGAAAAGACTACTGCTTACACTAGCTTGTTACTCCCAACACCCCAGACATCACGTGATAGAAATTCCTCCCAAAGACACAATTATACAAACAGAACTTGAAAACCGGGGTTTGCACTGGTAATTTGAAAAGAAAAACAAACAAGCAATCAAATAAAATAAAAACCCCAAAACAAACAGCCCTGCCCCTCTTCCAGCCAAAGAACCCAAATATGCTGCTTTCCAGTGGCCGAGTAACACAGCTCTATGTGGTCAACAAGCCAGGTACCAACCACGCCCCAGCACCAAAGCAGACATTCCTTTATCGGCCTCCCTGGCCAGGAAGTATCCTGACCTTGGAGTGGATCTGAAACAGGTCACATTTCACCCCAGGAATCTTTCTGCAGATGGAGTCAGACTTCTGACTTTCTGCTGCTGTAGCCTTCCCACTGGGTGATCAAGAAGAGACTTGCCATTTGATCCCTTCTGACTTACTTCACTTTTACCACCTTTTATTGAGTTCCGCCAAAAAAAATGAAAACCCAATATCCTTCCCTCAGAAAGCAAACACGGAGCAGAGCAGGAAGAAGAGAAGAGCAGCAGATGAAAGTCACTCCAGTTCTCCTTGCCCAATCACTTGAAAGCAGTTAGCTATTTTTGGCAGTCTCTGAACATTCAGTCACTGGTATGCAAGATGAGAAGCAAACGTAAAGCAGAGCACATGACAAACCTGCACTGATTGTACACCAGCGTGGCTGCAGAGACCTCTCTCCTCTTCACAGCCAGAAGAAATAACACTTCAACATCTGCAGTGTGGGCTAGCACCTGCACTGCATGATGGCCTCAGACAATTACAAATCATGATTCCCTTAGGAAATGCATATGCCTGTAATTCCCACCAATACTACAATGCCCAAAAATACCTCCACATCTTTATTCTACTAGGAAAGACTTTCATGGATCAGGTATTCCAGCTCTGCACCCCACAAGAAGTGACAATGGCTTGCAGTGACAATTGGGTCCATCACAGTTTCTTATTCTCCTGCAGCACTGGGAGGAACAAAGTATAAGTGACAGCAGTTTGGAGCACTGTGTATAATTCCAATTAAAACATTTATCATTTTTGAGGCAGTACTGTAGCACAACTTGGGCAAACTGAGATATAAGAGCAACACAAGAATTTCGTATGTGTACTGAACATAAAAGACAGCTGCACAGAACTCCAGAGCAGATGTAAAATCCAAAGGAAAAATGTTTCTATGTAAGCACTGACACACTGACAATGTGTGGAAGTAAATCCAGCCTCAGCTACTCGAACACCGTGGCCAGTACCAGCAAACTACTTGAGAGACACAGGGGAAAAGAAAAGGTGCCTACCATCTTCTTGGTAACTGCTGGAAAATGGCTGAAAGAACAGACTCAGAAGTGTCTGCTGGGAGGTGAGAGTGTGCGAGGCCGGGTGCGAGCAGAGCCGTGCTGTGGATCACCTGCAGCTCCGCCTGCACCGCTCCCTCCTCCCGCTGGCTCCCTCCCCTGCCCCTCTCTCCCAGCCTTCCTCTCCAGTTCTTTCATACTTTCTTTCTATTGTATCTTTCCATCTTGGGCAAGAAAAAATGTCCTGCACTTTTTTCCTTCATTTAATGAAAACCAAAAATTTCTAAAATTTGAGCAAAAAGTCACCTACAACAGAAGAGGAAAAACTCTGAGAATTCCTGATTGCCCTTTCCTGGAGACACGAAAAGCTGTCTGGACACAGTCCTTCCTGAGTGCTGTGCTCAGGAGACCCCGCTTCAGCAGGGGGTTGGACTGGAGGAGCTCCGGTGCTCCCTCCCAGTCTGGAACATTCTGTGATTCCATACACAAAATGAACAGAAAAATCAAACCATTAGATGAGTGCTAATTACCACAGGATTTGAATAAACAGGCTATGGGGGGCAGGGGAAAGTGGCTCAGAACTCCTAAACTTCTATAATTAAACTCAGTGGCTGAAACCTGAGCGAAGCTGCTGGAAGCGCAGAGCTGACGGTCATCACCCTTCCTGTGCAGTCCCTGGGGAAGCCACCGGCACGTGGGAACGGTCACCTGCGGCCAGGAGAGAGAGGGAACTGCCCGAGTCCTGCCCAGTGACAAGGGCAAGTCACCCGTTACCTTGGCCACCAGAGGCTGGGCCCAGGCCGCCAGCCCTCGCTGCCACCACGTCCCCGCGCTGAGCTGTGTGTCACTGGCCAGGGGTCTTCCGCAGGGGCCTCTGTGAGGTGACAACAGGGCTGCCCCGAGAGGGCTCCAGAACGTTCCAGATGGTTCCACAAGGTTCCACCAAGGCCTCACCAAACCTGGCAGCAACACTGGGGCCACCTGGGTATGTTTTATGGAGATGGAGGAGGGAGAAGATCAGGAGGAGAATCAGAGGGGTATTGCCACTGCTGCTGCTGAAACCCCACCTCTGGGACGTCAGTCTCAGCTGCTAAAGCTCACAGGAACAGGGATACAGAAATCCACCAGAGCACCTCAGCACTGCCACTGGATCTGGATCCCCTGTGCTGGCATCTAAGAGTGATGAACAGAGGTAAAGCTGTCACTTTACAAAAGTGACACCCAAAGCAAATGCCTGCGGAACACTCGGGTCAGATGAGCGTTAACGATGCCCACCTCTGATCCGACGCCGCTAACACTGAAGAAACTCATCCTAAATTGGGTGGTAACTAAAAGCACATGTATCAAAGATATCAAGCACTGGTTAAACAATTTATTCTTAAAGCTCCCAAGAGAGCCTTATATCAATTATGTCAAGCCTCAGCTTTTGAAAAGCACCTAGAGATTCCTTGGGCCACAGAACAGAGTGATCTCTATAAATACACCATTTCAGCTACGAGCACAGCCAGTGTCAAAGGTAACAAACCACCACTAGTTCAGATTTAGTCAGTCTTGAACTGTGGACATGTAATGCAGCCCAGATCAATGGCAATTCGATTGCTATTTCAGGAATATCTCTTCTTCCCACTTCATTTCTGTCCTCTGCTCCCTCCCACCTCACAGTGATGCTCTAATTATTCAAACAACGTAAGCAGTGTTCAATCCATGCCAGCCCTTTCTTCCTTTAGCACTGACCTTGCCTTATACATCACTCTCACAAAACTAATTAAGTGGAGAACAGTCTCACTTTACACTCTCTTCATGAAAAGAACTGAATTGTTACCTGCCTGAGGGTGCAATTCAAATTATTTTCGCCTTCATTTCACTCAGCAACACAATACAAATATTGAGCAAGAAACCAGACCAGGCAATTCAAAGAAACCCTTTACCCAAGATACTACACAGAAAAATTAAAGGATTATTGTAAATAACATATATAACATAGTCGTCTCATTTTGGTTTTTAACATGCATTTTCATGTAAGCTTGACCAAGACATGTTTTGGGAAAAGCAGGGAATTTTGTTAGGTCAAATGACGTAGTTGAGGAAAGAACAGTTTGGGCTACACAAGCCCTAGAGCCAGGCTCAGCTAAGAGGGACAGGAGTGGCTGAGAAACCTTCAATCCCACAGAAGAGATCTGAAACCACGGAATCTGTGAAAGCATCCAGCCCTCAACAGGGCAGTTCCTCTCCAATATACATAAACACAAAAGTCCTGGTCTGAAAATGCTCAGCTATAGGTTGCCTAGGCAGGCTGTGAAGCTTGTCCTCTTAGAGTTACAAATGTTTTGTTTGTACACAGAAGACCTCCAGATTAACAGAGGTCTTTATAAAAGCATGGATTCACTGCTTGCAGGGAGATTGAGGAACGGGATTTGCCCTGTCTTTGCTCCTACAGAAGTGGTTCCTATAACTCTGGAGCCGTGTCTTCTTCAGCACACCCCAGCAATAACACACAATGAGGAACAGAAGCAGAAAATGAACATTCATCCGACCCAAGGCTACACTGCAGCACTAAATTCCCAAAGCGCAGGGGTAAGACCAATGCCTTGCAGGAAATCACAGTAAATGGCACAAACACAGCTAAGGACATGTCTCCAGTATATTGTGGGTGGCCACAGACCAGAGATGCCAGAAGCCTAAGTCATGCAAATTCTTACGCATCTGCTGTGGCTGCTGGTGCTCCTCCCTTTGCAGCGCCCTGCAATGCTCTGTGGGGCTACTCATCCTCCAGGCTTCATTTGCCTGGGAGTTTTTCCTTTGAAGATGAGATTTGGCATCTGCCAAGAAGCAACTGTTATTAAGTTACCCTCTAGAAGCAAAAAAAAGATGACTGTCTTTTACTACCTTCTGTACAACACGAGTTCTTTGGCATGGACAGCAGCCACTCAAGAACCAGCACCGTAACAAACCCCAGGGTGTGGAGCTTGTCTCTGAAAATCCTGCCTTACTGCGCACTTACTTCTTCAACACCGAAAATCACTGAAGAGCATCGGCACGAATGCGCTGGCATTTTGATCTCAAGACCGCTTCCACTATTTACTTGCTGATGTTTTACCAACATATGTGAGGGGCCACTGTCTTGGGATTTAGAGGGAAGGACGCTTCTTTTATAAAGAGTTACTGTTGTTTGTGGTACCAAAGGCAGTCACAGATAATGAGTCATAACAGGAGGTAGTTACTGTAAATATTCCAAGCATGGGCACATTAACAACCACCCACTAATCAGAGGCAATGCCACAGGCAGACACAGAGCACTCCCACTGGTGTCAATGGGAATTTTGAATGGATCAGGACCTCAGCCAAGCACTGACTATCTATTGTAACCTGCAGCATTAATATCCAGGATGGGATGGGTCATGCCCCAGATTTTGGCTGTCGCTTTCCAGTGGGCGATGCAGGCATCTATTCAAAGTGGATGTGCAATCTCAGACAGGAGGCTCAGAGATTTCTAGTGTGAAGTGAACAAAACAAAAGCATTGAGTTTAATACTCATTCTTTGGTGTCATTAAATGTTTATAATACAAACACGAGTTCTGATGCATGAGTCAATAGCACCAATTGACCACAAAAAGACCCAGTGTGCTGCTGGCAAACATCTGCCTGAACAGATACTCAAGTTCATATCCTAAACTGCAGCTGCTGCTGCTGTTTGGTGGGGCTTTTTGTCTGAAATGCAAAAGAGCTGGCACCCAAAGTTCTGACAAAAAGACAAAGAAATGCCCTGCCTATGACCTGAGCTGGCCAAGCAGCACTTGAGGCTGTTAGCACCGTGCTCCCTTCCCCCTTCTCACCCGGGTCTGCACTTGCTGCTAATTTTGATTCCGTGGACTCAGACCAAGACGTGGTCAGCTTACATGCTGCTCCTCTTCAGTCCCTTAAGTAAGTTACTTTCTCATGATTCAGTACTATAGAAATATAACTGTTGAGATCAGCTTCTTTATTTTCGTCAGCTTTTCTCCAGACCTTTCAATCATAAGATGCATTATACTATATTCCCATAAAGCCAGGAAAAGCAGTAACAGATACCTCAAAATTCTGACTTCTATTTTTCCTGACAAGTGATTTCTCTAAGTGTTTTGTTTTCTGCTGTCACTGAATTAGAATAGTACCTGTACTTCCAAAGTCTTCACTGTTACTGTCACTATTTCAATACACTCTTCTCTGATTAAAAGCTTTCAGCTTCAAAAATGGTCCTATTTTGCTTTCTGCAGAAGAAAACACACTCTGTATTTTCTCACTGCTTATGGCTGAGGTTATCAGACTTTTGGACAAAGTCACCCAAGTTTCTTGTGGTGACGGAATGGTGACAGGAAAAGATCCCCCTTCATCTGCTTTGATGGGGAAGCCAGTAGTACATAATCCCCTTAGCAAAAAGAAAAACAAATGCAGATGAATCCATTCCTCAGATTTAGTTTCAGACTCTCTGTTCCAGCTCTTGACTTTGCTCAGAGGAGCCACACAAATTGCACAGCAGCCTCTGGAAAGAGTCTGGCTGTAACACCAGACAGCACGAGCTCTCTAAGGCCCAGATCCAAAGTACAGGGATTTCAGTACATCTCAGCTCCCTTTCTAATGCCCAGTGTTCTCCCACTGCCCCACAACTCTCCCCCAAATAAAAGATAAAAAATATGTAATTCAAAACAGGTTATGTTGATACAGCCCCAAGGACTGCTGGGGACACTCCAACTACTGTTCTCAAAGTGCAAGGCAAAAACTTTTTGAGGGAGAATTGTGGAAAGTCCCCTGCCCTGGCACACCCGTGGCTCTGCACAGCAGCTCCGTGGCAGGACAAGAACCTGTGTGGTGGGACCTGCTCTGTCCTGGGAACGCACCGGGGGCACCTCCCGAGCACAGAGCTGCCATCAAGGAGAGCTGCTACCAACCATCAGAGACCACGGCACGACCCTGAGCTGTTCTTCCCCGGATCCTCACATTCCTGCCAACCCTGGAAACAGTGCAGAGCGAGGAGAGACACGGACACCTGCCCCACGATGAAACCAGCCCAGAGGGGACAGGGCTGCCCTCTGGAACCAGCCGCTCGCTACCACAAACAGCCTCCACCCTGGAGCAGCAGCGCTGCCCATCTGCCTCTGGGAAGCAGCTGCGAGGATACCTGGGCTTACAGCACCCTGCATCTGCCTAACTCTCACACAGCCTAAAAAAAACAGGGGGAAGGGAAATCAGTGCCATAATCTGCCATGATCTTACAGCTTACACACTTAATGCAGCATCTTGCACAAAGTAAAGGTGCACATCCCTGACTTCATTCTGTTAATCCATGAGCTTTATTTAGATTAGGATAGATAATCCTCAAACATCCAAGGCACTTTTAAAAGCAACCAGATATTGAGCAAAACACAGTCAATCACTGGTTTTTCTAGGCAGGACTTGTAAGCGGGACCAACAAACTCTAAAGCAAGAAGTTACTTTCCTCTTTGGCTTCAGAAAAGAAGTGAAAAAACCCCAACTATTTTAATTAAACATATGTTTTAATATTTCTGTAACACCTGCAGAACTCCACTGACACCACCACAGACTTTACAAAAGGGTAATTTAACTGCAAATAACCACTGCAAGGCAGTAAGTATTTGCTCTGGATTGTGCTTGTTCCCACCAAAACCCATGGCCTTTCAAGGTTCTGTATAAATCAGTTTTGTCTAAAAAGACCCACCCCCAATAGCTGATTGAAGAAAGTATCTTTCAACAACTTAGACAGAGCAGCTCTTACACTTGGGCTGAATACGGCCCTCCCCAAGTTCTGTAGAGAACTGCAGCCAAGACTCATCGCACGCATGCCCCGCAACGCCTAAGAAAGCTTCAGGAGTAAGAAAAGCTGACACTGCTCTCACTGAGAAGTATTCCACATTTATTAGGCAAATATAACCCTGGGACACCTGCATCTACAGCAGGTATTAAAACTACCTCATGTTATCTTACAGGATGGGGGGTACGTGAACGTATCACCTCAATAAGCTACTCGTATGTAAAACATGATTACGTTGTTCTTTGAAAGAGGAGTTAACTAACTCAAAAACATAGAGCTTTCTCTCAGGACTCCAGTGCCACAGTACAGCTGCAGAAAAGTGCAGGAAATGATATCCCATCCTTTCCAGGCAAATTACTCTTTTACTGTACAAAAAACCCCAACCAAACCAAAAAATCTAACAAAAAAACCCACCCATCACTGCCTGGATTTACTATGGCTAGAGCCAAATTAAACATTCCCACTTAAGAGTATTAACACTTGCAATCACCAGAAGGAAATTCATGTGCTTCAGAGGAAAAAACATTTCCTACTTTCGTCTGCAACTCAAGAGGCTAGAGAAGACCACGCAGCCTATACATGAACTAGTAAATATTAACTCCTTATCACCATCCCCAGAGCCTTTCTAAAAGCATATTTCACAGGTGTTAACCATGACTCACTTGCCTACAGCGGTACCAAGCCACCTCACACATGTACCGGCTCCTCCTGCTGTATCTAAAACTGCCTCTTCACTTGGTGATAACAGAGAAAGTTTTTATATGAGCTCAAAGAGCGTAGCAGCGTCTCCCGGAAGCAGAGTATCAGCACCAACCGCTTTTCTTGGGAGCCTCAGAATATTCACCTTCTGGTACCCTGTCACCACTGACATCAAAGCCTCGCACGTCTAAGGCACCACTGACTCATTAACAGCAGGTACAAATGCCTTTGTCCCACTGGTCTGACATGTGCCAAAGCCTGTACACAGGCAATTTCAGACATGAGGTATGTCATTAAACTTGTAATCATTGAACAAAATGGTATATGTGAGCTTGATTTTAAAAAACAAGCTTTCAGGCAAGCATAGCACAAGTACGGCAATTTCTTTTTGTTTACAATTATGACACAGTTCTAAATCATGCAAAATAATTCCTCAGAAAGGCGGGAATCTTTTGTTCTGCACTGCTTAATAAATTATTTAAAGTGCAATTTAGTGAATAAGGCCACCATAACAGAAAATCAAAACCAACTCAACTTCAAAGAAAATACTGTAAAGGCAAAAAATATTTATCTAGAAATATATAACGTTTTGCAACGCATCTGAGTGGTGAACTCGATTGTGTTGTTGAGAAAAAATACGTGATGAAAACGCTAAGATTTTGGACATAAGACAGAACATAGTGAGAAGGGGAAAGACAGAGTTGGGAAAAAAACTCACATTAAAAAAAAAAAAACAAAACAGCTCTCTGAAGTGTTAAATACTAACTTTCAAAATCATGAAACCAAACAGCTTTTTATCAAGAACAGAAAGGTTGACTTGTTTTGATTCGGCCTCTCAGGCTGCTAAAAAAGTAAATGTCAGGGAAGTGTCCCACTCCGTTTTACAAAACTAGTGAATAAGGAGTAGTTTTTGGTCCTTGGGGGAGGCCCGGCCCATATCCCTCCCCGGGTCCCCCCCAGCCAGCCGGGCGCCAGGGAGCACACACGGGGGTCCGGAGGAGCTCACGGGGTCACGGCTCCGGGGGACAGCGAGGGGGACGGGGGGACACCGCCACCTGTGCGCCCCCCGGGCGGGCACCGCGCCCGGCCCCGCACCC
>VZTD01004794.1:141459-237739 GCA_013397725.1 Rhagologus leucostigma | reverse complement strand
TATCCTCTACGTGGAAAAGGCAAAAATAACACCAAGAGAAAGGGAGGGGGGGGGAAATGAGGAGCCGGCGAGCTGCCCGCTCCCCGGCACGGAGCCTCGGAGCCCGGCGGCGCCGCCGCGGTGCCTGCGGGAGCGGAGCGGGGAGCGGGGGGCTCCGGCAGCCGCAGCACCGAGCCCCTGCGCCGCTCGCCGTGCCGGAGACAAAAGCGATATTCCCTGTGTCTGCCTGGCCCCGGCCCCCTCCTTCCCCCGCCTCCCCGGCTCTGCCTCCCCTCCCCAGGGCCAGGGAAGCGCAGCTGGTCCTGCAAGTCCCACCGACCGGGGGGAGGGGGGCACCGCGAGTTGGGGGGGGTTGTTTGCTTGGGTGTGTTGGGTTTGGGTTTTTCTCTTTTCGCATCCTCCCCTAATAATAATAGGATGGAGCAGCAGAGCTGCAGCCGCGGATAGGAGGAGAAGGAGGAGGACGCGAGTCCCCGTCACTGCAGAAGAGGCGGCAGGTTTACGCTCGCGGCAGCAAGGAGGGCTGGAGGGGGCAGCTCCAGCCCCCCCGGCTCCGCGCATCCCCTTCCCCATCACCCACACCGGGTCCCCATTAAGCGGTACGGGGGAGGGGGGAGGCAACGCTCATCCCGCTGCCCTCCAGCGACGGAACGATGCCCCATGGCCGGAGCTGGACTGTCCCCGACTTGGGGAGCCGCTCCCACCCCCCCGTACCGCAGGGGAGGCTCTGGGCGCGGGGCCCGGCGCCCCCCGGTCCCCAGCCCCGCAGCCTGTTGCTGCCGTCGCGGGAGTGCCGAGCGCCGGCCGGGGGACACGGGGGGCAAAGGAGGATCGGGTTCCCGTTAACGGGGAACACGGAGGGCAAAGTGGGGATCGGGTTCCCCTAGCAGGGAACACGCAGAGCCTGCGCCGGCCGCCGCCCAGCCCTGCTGCTCTGCCCCGGGGCGTGGGACGGCGCTCACCCTCCCTCCCCCGCCCGGCCCCGGGGAGCAGGAGGGGACCCCAGGAGCAGCCAGAGCTCCCTCACCTGTGCTGCAAAGCGCCGGGGCCCGCCCCCCTCCTCCCCCTCGCCCCGTTCTCCTCGGCGGGGCAAAACTTCCTCTGCCCGGGGCCGCCGTCGGGGGAGGCAGAAACCCGATGCGGCCGGCGCCCCTTGGAGCCAGGCCCCGCTCGGCAGCGCCCAAAATAAAACGCCGGCAAGGGCGAGGCGTGGAGTGCCTGGGGGAGCCCCTCGGTGCGGCACCTGGGCTCCTCCTGCCCCCTCTCCCCACGGCCCAAGTGGCCTGTGTGGGGCGGGGGACACGAGGGGTTTCTCCAAGACCGGGAGGGAACGAGGCAAGGCTGGCACCCCCGGGGAAGGCAGTGTGCTCTGAGCACTTCCCCGCACATCGTGCCCCACTGCCGGAGCGGCCCCGAGTCCGCCGGGGGTCCCCGGGACAGGAGCAGCCCTGCACTATTTTTAGTGGGGCCGAATTCCTGCCCTGCACCCTCCCCCGCTGCAGCCCGGGGACAGCTGGACGCAGCTCGGCTTTCGGCGGCCGGCGGGTCCGGCCGCTCCCGCTCCTGCCCCGGGCGGGGGCACCGGGCTGCCAGGAGCAGAAGAGCCTCCGAGTAAGTGGGTGGTGAAACACAGCGTGGGATGAGGTCTCGTTCCCGCTGCACACAAGTGGCTGGAGATCAGGTGCAATTAGGGATATTAGGGCAGTTTAAGCTAAGAATCAAGAGCCAGGATGGCAGATGCGATCCTGGCTCTTGACTGACCTGGCAGGGTGAGCTTTACTTTGTAGAGACACAGGATTGCTGGGGAAGTGGTGAGGCCACCGTCGCTGGAGGTATTTATGTATAAAACCACGGATATGTGGCACTTAGGGACATGGTTTAGTGGTGAACGTGGGAGTGCTGGGTTAACAGTTAGATTCGATGATCTCAGAGGCCTTTCCCAATCAAAATGGTTCTAGGATTCAGTAAGCCCTCTGATGATAGTGGACTTAGAGTGCTCTCCATGTAAGTCTATTTCACATGAGCCTCTTCAGTTATTTTTTTTAACACATCAGAGACTTTCCAGGCGCTTCAAAAACTTGGTCTTTTTCTTGTCTGTTTCTCTTCAAACAGGGAGCACTGAATCCGTAGAGCTGGAAGTGGAATGGGACAGGAGGGATTCTGTGGTTCAGCTGAGCCAGCACTGTCAGAAGTAGCTGATGAACCCCAGCAAGGAGATTTCAGCTGTCCAATACAACTTAGACCTGATTTTCAAAGGCACCTGCAGTGTCTTTGCTGAGAGTCAGTGACAATTCACACTTCTGGCCTGAGGTCTTTCCAGCACCAAATGTCACTGATAAATGCTGTGTTAGTGCTGGCAATGAACTTGCCTTACCTGAGCCATTCTCATCTTTGCCAAGAGACCTGTTAAATTTTGCAGGAATAGTTATTACATTGACCAAATGAGACCCATACACTCAAACTTACTACACTGGAAGGAGGCAGCAGCTTAGCAGGTTGTAGAAGAATTGTACCAACTGGTGGGCAGAGAGAGCTTACCCTGCTGTTTTAAAATGGTTTCGTTTTTCCCCTTACTAGTTTTCAGGGCTTAGAAGTGTCTGTTAAAACAGTTGAATAAAATATTGTGTTATGCATGGAAAATATAAGGGGATTTGCATGAAGGCTTATTGCAATCCAGGTACAGTTCGCACAGCCTTTAATTTTAAAGCTGCCTTGATGGCTCGAGTATTCTAGTGGAGATGCTATTTGTGGTCAGGATGCTGACTTATGTCTTCAGATTCCCTCATCAGTTCCTCACTTTGAAGTGAGCATCTCTGGATTTTAGGTAAATCACTTCAGGTCTGGCTTTGCAACGAAATTTCTGTAACTAACTCACAAATATTTAAACGTGAATCTGAGCCTTAGTGTCTTGGTACATCACTTCCCAACTATAGCAGGGAAAATTGTCACCTCATTGCTTTGCAGCTACAACTCTGGAAGCTGAGAAGCACTCGGATGCTGTGGTGACAGAAGTGATTCACAACAAGCTACACAGCACAGCCAGGCTCGCGCAGAAACTTACCTATACATGGCCCTGCCATGGATCCCGTACCTCTCACTGACAGCATTCTCTGAGTTTCTGAATTTAAAGCAATTTCTGCACCTCCAGATAAATCAGGTACCCAGAGGAAGATTTAGTGAAGTTCAGTACAAAGAAATCTGGTGTGTCCCGTGTAAATGCTGTTTAGGTGTTCCCTGTCCACCTGTGTGCCTTGGGAGGGTTTAAATTCAAGACAGTCTTTGCTGGGGTGAGCACGATTTAAAGTCAAATATCAGTATATTGCTCTAATTACACACCTTTTGTGTGCCTCCCAAGATTGTGATGGAATCGTTTAAACTGAGTGGCAACAAGCCAGGCAGCACAAATGGTTGGAGCATCATCTGTACCCTTTTATGGTTTCTGAGCTCTCCTTCCCAGAAGGACAAACGCGATGGCCCCAGGCACAGCAAGGTCTCACAAGCTCCAAGTGTGAAGTGAAACATGAGGCTCTTGCAGCAGAGAGACACACACAGCAGATCATATTTGGGCTCTCCGAATACTCGCAGCTCGGGGTGGCTCTCTGGAAGCAGGCACAGCAGAGCTGATGTGCTGCACGGAGCCTTGCCTGTGCTGAGGGTATTTATTCCCCCAGAAACATCTCCCAGAAGGTTCTGACTTGGCACAGGCTTGGCTAAGTCAAGTATCGCTTAACAAGCTGAAACTGTAAACTGTAAGTGCTTTTATACAACAAAACTCTTGCTGCTTAATGTGCAGTAGCTGTATGGTCTGTCTATAAAACACACTCAAGTCATGAACATGCTTTTCCTACCCTCGTAAAGTATCTATAGAGACATATATCCCCTGAGAATTTTGGAACTCACACAGATAGAGTAGTGACATTGCTCCTCAATGTACTTTTTCCTTGGTTCTTTGGCTGATTCTCAAGTTGAGATTTTCTCTTTTCTGTAGACAGAGGCTTGTAAAAGGTCCAGATCTACTCTTTTATATAGCAGGAATCTTACATTATGCCATTAAAGCTTTGTCATGATGGCTCCTGGTATGTTCCCAGTTAAATATGAAGTAAAACTCTCCCTACATTCAGGCAGAGCGGGATTAGGCCTTCCATTTAAGATTCCAGATATGATAAAGTCTCACTAATACAAGTACTTAATCCTCATTTCAATTTATGTTTTAATATTCATGCTGGCATCTAGAGGTATCTATTCAATGTTGATAAAATAAGTAAGGCATATGTCTAGTTTAGTTGCCACTCTTTTGCAGGGGTGCCTATAAAATTGGTCCAAAGAAATCCATTGCACATCTCCTTGTTTCCTGGCCTGCCACTGTTTCAATTGGAATGCCAGGGCAAATTTCTTTACTACCAGTTGTGTGTTACAATAAAACCCGCTAAGAATTACAGACGAGATAAATACCAAACACAGGGCCGAAGCACAGCCTGTCCTCGAGCAGGCACATCCCTGTTCCAATGGATGTTTAATTTGGCCCCCATCTTATTTTTACCATTCCTATTCCTACGCAGTCTTAAGCACTACACAGAAGATCTTTTTTGGGCAGACAGCTTGCTGTGCACAATCTTCCTCCTTTTGATTGCCAAAACCCAACTGCTACACGCAAATAGAGTTCCAGCTAATGGATAGTACCGAGATTGCAGTTTAATTTCTCTAAGTAATTCAGTGTGATCAACAGAGATGCCCTTAAAAGATCCAAGTGGGAAGGAAAGATGATCATACCTCCTGTGGAGTGCTGGCCCTGGCTGGGTACCAGGTCCCACTGCTCCATCACTGCCCTCCTCAGCAGGACAGGGGAGGGAAAATATAATGGAAGGCTCATGGGTTGGGATAAGGACAGGGAGAGATCACTCACCAATTACTGCCACAGGCAAAACAATTAATTTAATGTCTTGAAAATAGAGTAGGATAATGAGAAGTAAAAACTAAATCTTGAAAACCTACAAAAGAAGTTTTCTGTCTTAAAATCCTACCCAGATTACCTCCAATAGATGCCTGCTTGCCAGCCCGCCTCTGAGGTTGCCTCTCCTCAAGTTTGATGAATTGCAACTGTTTAAGGATTCTCCTTTGCACCAGCAGCATCACCCTGACTCCACAACCTGTAGACGTGCAGTAACCATTTATCACCAGCACACTGAGGAGCACCGGAGGCAGGGACAGAGGCTTCTGGTGTATCACGGGGCTGTGCTGCAGTGGGACAATGCAATAAAGGTGCACCTTTCCCTTTCCCTTCACCTCGCCCAGCCCTGCCTGTGTTTGCGCAAAGGGCAAACACACACGAAGCAGACAGGGCTGGTCCTTGCAGAAGTGACAGGTAGTGTGTGTCCTCTCCAGGGGAGACACTGGGGACCATAACCAACCTAAATAAAGGCTTAACTTGACAGCTTTTGTTAGACACCTGCAGAGAGAACTTTAACAGATGGAGTGAAAGAATATGAAGGAATTTAGCGGTGTTCTAAACTGAAACCAGGTGCCTTGATGTCAAAACAGATTTTTGCCCAGGGCCCCTTCTCCAAGGCTGGTGAAAGGTTTGTGACAGCGTAAAGATGAAAGACCTGGGAGTGGTTCTTGTGCTATTCATGGCTCAGTCAAAGGGTGAAGGTTGTCCCACACCCCTCATGGACAGAACAACAAGAAGCACAAATCGCTGTCACTCGCTGCCTGTCACTGTAGGAGCAAAGCGCCCTCCTGCACACAGCCCTCCCTTCTGTGCAGTACAGCTTCCCCTTACAACTCCTCCTACTTGGTCAAGTCTTAAAACTTAGAGGGTTTTGAAGTGGAGCTGGAGCAGGAGCTTTGATGTTTGACTGTGCTGAGCTGCAGCCTGGCAGTGGCGGCTGATCTCACTCCAGCCTTTGTGGAGCTGAGAGAAAACTGCATTTGAAGAGGCTGGGGAGGCAGAATGTGCATCCTACCAAACCTGAGCCTGAGATCCAGAGGCAGACTCAGACTCAGACGGTCCTGGAGTCGCAGTGCAATGGGAGACCTGACGTTAGAAACCTTCGGCCACGTCAGTAATGGGCAGGCAAAGGACTGCAATGAGCATTTCATGGCTGATCTGAGCCTTCCCTCCAGTTACACTTGAATTTAAGAGAGGTAAGAGAACAACAGCAGGAAAAAGAACATACAGCAGTATTTGAAAGGAAACTTGCCCAGCAGAGCCCTAACATTATTGGAGGCTTGCATATACAATGGTGGCATAAGATAACATTTTCATGTCTGACATTTTCCTTATGTGTTGTAAAAATTAATCAGTGTTTGATTTTTACGAGCCTGAGAGACAGAGAGGGGAATGTGATAGTTAGTTTTCCAAGCTATTTCTGGACTCAAAGAAATCTAAAAAAACCAGTTATGCTTAAAGTTCAGAGTGGTTCCTTAAAGGAAAAACAGAAAGACATTAATTCAGTTCAAGAAAAGTCATCTTAAAAGAAAGTTCTAAGTGTTGCAAGAAGCCTACAGTGTGTAAGACGAGATATATTCTGCTAATTTGAACGTGCTCTTTCACACCAAGCAGCACTAGAATTGTACAGCCACAAAGTAAGTTGCTTCCTCTGACATGAGCCTATTACATCTACTACCTTCTGTTCTTTTCCTCCGTGGAATTGCCTTCTCCTTTAAAGCTGTGTGCAGTTCATCCCATTGCCTCCGTTCTTTTTAACTTCCAGCAATTTTAAGCTGATGAAATTTTTTCTATCATTTTCTTCACTCAGACATGATCTAGGTTCAGTGCTCACCCAGGATCAGAAGATGAAGCTCACCTATATTACACTGAGCACTTCTGCCCCATTTCTCCTGTTTCCTTGGGTCATGGCTCTCTGGTCGTGCCATGTGTCCCCCAGGCTTCCCGTTCATTTCCAGCTGAGCTGAACTTGCAGCTACCTCATAAAGTTCTCACATGTCTTAATCAGATGGCAGCTGGTATTTCTTATGTGTCGACCAATTTTGATCTCGATGACATGGACAGTGCCACGTGTGAGCACGAGCAAAGAAATGAGAAATACTTTTCCCTTTTGTTTTTATAGAATTGTATGAGTCCTCCTGACCCACCAGATTCCCACAGCACCAGGGGCTGGCTGTAGCAGTGGTCTAGTACCTAGCTTGATCGTTGAGGAAAAGCAAAGCTTTAGCTCTGAAAATCAAGTGTCTCATGACTGGAGATTTTTTTTTAACAAAGCAGACTTCAGGTAAGTTGGGGGATTTGAATTTGTTCAAGGCAGAGCTTGCAGCTACAGCCTTTCTCCTTCAGACCAGAATCAAGTGCAAGTCCTTGCCTTGGCAGCCCAGGAGAATTCTGCCTGCTCATCCTTTGTAGAGAACCACAAACACTTCAGGAGATGTACCCTGTTCAAAGAACTGTACTTGGAGGTCATAGTTTAGAAAGGGAAAGGATTTAAAACTGGTTTGTGTGTATTTAAAAATCTGTTTCTAAAGCTCCATATGAACTGTGTTGATATAATTGAATTTTTTGATGTTTTTTTCTCGCCTCATTTCAAAGCAGTATCCAGACAGTGCATTCCAGTCAGAAATGCTGTGTGCAGTAACCTGTGTGCACCAGCACTTGACATTTTGTTTGAGGCAGAGCAGCACCTGGGCTCAGTGCTGGTGACGACAAACTGGTGACTCTTTGTCACGCTGTCCTTCACTGGCCTTTTCCTGAAACCTTGCCAGATGCCACTTTGGAGCACCACTGAAACCCTGCTTTCAGATTTGGCTTCCTGTTCCCCATTTCTCTCCTCCAAAATTATTCCTAGGTGTACCTACTTTTTAATTTCTGGTGACACTGTGATAGCTGCAGATACGTTATTTATAGCCACAGGATTTGGCTTTCTGTGCCTCCAATCTGAGTGGTCCCTCAGCTATCACTACTTTGTATCCCATTTTGTTTTTCCTGTAGGGAATGTGCCAGCAGGGATGGGGCTGAAATCCTTCTGGATCAGGAGCAGAGACAAATGCTGCTCTGTTTATAAACACTTCAAGGCTAAAATTAGCAGGAGTCAGAAGAATCATTTATGAACGTCAAGCTCCCCCAGCCGTCCTGAGGAACGTCTCAGGCATGTGGGCAGCGTGCACGGGTTGAGATGGTGCCTGTCACCCTCCCCCAGCTGCCGCCTCCCCGAGCCCAGCCCCTCGCCTGGCTCCACACCCCTTGGCCTGGCAGCACCACCACAAATGACCGAGCCCATTTTCAGCTGGAGGGACTCCCCAGGGCCTCCATAACGCCTGGAAGAGACTGGAAGAAAAGCCTTGGTCAGGTGGAACATTGTCCAGCAAAAAGGGCAGGGGTTTGGGGGCCAGTGAAACAGGGGAAGGCCGGGAAACCACAGCGTGAGCGGTCTCTAAGCTGGCTCGTGCTCTGCAGTTTCAGGCTTGAGGGAAAACTAAGCCACACTGGGTACAGCAGACAGCTGAACATTAACCAGGGTGGACGAGCCCCACGTATCCCTTCTTTCAGCAGTTACAGGCAGCAGATCATAAAAACAGCCTTGGCTGTGTCTGGGGGAAAACACGACTATAGAAAAGCAGTGCTATGCTCAAACGATGTGCTCGATAAAATCCATGCTCCTCAGAAGAGGCTGCCAACCAGATGCCAAACGATCTGAATATATCATGGCAACTAAGCTCAAGTCTTCGTAGACCCTGAAGCAGCACCTTGGCTTCTCTTGTCTTGCACAGCCCATGCATACATGCAGCTACACACACAGTGCTTTTTTAAAAGCCATGGTGAAACCACGATGTCTTTTCTGACCATCTATTTGCTTCATGAGACTGAAGGAGATTAAAATATACACAAAAGAAGTAGCTGGTATATTCTAAAAACAAACAGACAAAAAATACCGTTACAGCCCAATAAAGCAAGCATCTCCAGAAAATGTCAAGAGGCCGCAACAATGCTCTTTGGAGTTCTATCCAGTCTTGGAGAACTGTTGCCACATTTTTTTTTTTTTTGGAAAGAGAAAATCCATGGCCATAAACCTGAGGTTATAGAAGGAACTCAAAGAAAGATCTGAATTCATTTAAGAGAGAAAAACAACTGAACTGAAAAGCATAACTCCTCTCTGCTAGGTGTTACTAGCTCAACATGAGAAAAACTAACATCATCTCCACAAAAGAAATAGAGAGAATTCCACAAGAAGGGATTACACCCAGTCCCCAGTCTGGGAGATCTTGCTGAGCTTATTCAGTACAACTAATGCAATTGGTGGAAGTGCTGGGGTTCTCTTCAAGAGAACAATAAAAGGGGAAAATACATTAACTAGATATTTGGGATGAGTAGTCAGGATATTCCAGACACACACTGTTAATAATTCAGCTGCTTACCACCCTTGCTCTACTGCCTGCTCTGTGCTTTGGTTTCCAAGCTGTCCCCTGAGTGCGGGGGAGCTGCTCCAAGGAAAGTTTCACAGTGTCCTATTTGTAAGGGTTTGCCCAGACAGCCTTGACCCTGATGCTTCTGACCGCTGTGTACCCCTCTTTTACAGCACTTTCTCTGCAGCAGACCTCTGAAACAGACCCTCTCAGAGGCCGTAGGCAATCAGCAGGCACTGTCCTCTGGGACACCCTGATCAATCACTGCTTCTTGGGGCGCTGCTGTCGCTGGCCGTGGCTCCCCTGCGTGCTGTCAGACACTCTCAGAAGCTCACCAAAAGCCACAGATCCTGTCAATCCAGCTTTCACACAAGCCCAGAGCTCGTATGTTTGGAAAGCATCAGCAGCTCCTTAAAAGAAGCAGTAAGAGTCAACGTGGCACCCGGCACTTTCGGAAGAGCCATATCCTTTCCATTTAAAGGGTGGTGCTTGTCGCCATTTCCGCTCCTCTGCCCTTGGCAGAACACGCGCACGTGCACCGTGTCATGTCCACAAAATACTCAGCTGCAGCTTATGTCCCCACACTCTTTCCTGTATGCAAAATATCCCATCCATTTAAATAGGAGGATTATAGGAGTAGGAGGAAGCTTAGCACGAACAATAGCTGTGATCAAACCCGGCGTGCACGAGTGATTTGTGGGAAGTGCGAGACACATCAAAGATGGCAGGTGCTGCTCTTGCTTGCGAGCTATTTATACTCGTGGAGTCACTCTACAAACACTTCTTGCTTTAGTATGCTTGTAGGATTCCTTTTCAAAGGGAGAGGAGAGGTGTGGAGTACGAAAGCATGGGCCAAGTCTGTAATTTTAAAGATAACGGAATTAAGTATTGCATAAAAATCCCACTATAATCTACAAAGAGGAGTAGCCTGACAAGGCCAGTTTCAAAGTAGGGAATCACAGCAAACAAGGAAATACATAACTGAGGGGGGGGAAAGACACAAAAGGAGTGGAGGAGAAACAAAACATTTTCGTCTTGGGAAATACTGACCTTAGAGATCCAGGCTCTGACAGGATTTTGTCTTTTACTTTTTTAATGAAGGAAGCACTGCCTCCCAGTAGAGGTAAATATATTTGGTAAACAAGACTTGGCTGCTTACTTCTGAGGGCTGAGTGATGAACATGCCTAACAGATGCTTTTGGGGGGTTTTGGCCCCAAGGTGGGGCCCCGGGGCTTCAGCTGGCTCAGGGCTTCAGAGGGAGCTGGGAGCGCTCCTTGGGCCACACGCTGGCCGTGGGCATGGCCCAGGGCTGCGGCCACGGCCATCCTGCACAGGAAGCTGCTCTCACACGCTCCCCAAACCACCCCAGCACCCAGGCACAGCACGAAGGCTTTTGAATTCAACTGGAAATAAAAGCTGAAAACCACAGAGCGCAGGCCATCCGGGGACGTTGTCAGAATCAGTCCCAGCGCTCTCAGCTGATGTGAGACGTTGTAAAGCCCAGGATTAATCCCTTACACACTCTCCTTGAACTGGGGAGGAGCAGAGATGTCACCACAGTCTGAACCCTGCATCCACACTCCAGCATCCACGCTGTGAGCACGCAGGGAGCTGCAGCCCGGGTGCCCTTTCAGAGATAACACCCCCAGCGCTGTCATCCTCACTCGTGTGCCTCTGGAAGTGATGGTTTGCAGAACTGCTATTTCTGACTCAGAATTCCAGTTGTGAGTGTGTGCACCACGGAAAGGTTAGCACTCACGTTATTTACATCTCAGCTCGGAGGCACTCACAAACGTTAAGGAAAGCAAGTTGAGTTGAATGTCACCTATTTTTTGTAGTTTTCATCTTAAGCCTTTTATCCTGGCACACCTCCATTAAAATGAATGAGAACTTCTGTGCTAAAGCTGGAAAATTCACCAAAAATCATCTTCCTCGCATTTTGTTACTACAGCCATGTAGTTTTCAATTACGCCTCTGACACAGTTCTTGTAGGCACGAATTGCATCACTACCAATTATTTTTCTTGAAGTACCAAGCATCACTGTCCCTGTGTCATAACTAAGGCAATAATACAACTCTCAGAAGTGATTCAGGGAAATAAAGCAGATCTGATTAGCAAGCATCTTCTTTAAAGCAAACTACCACAAGTCATTAATCATAAAAGTTTCTAATTTCAGAAGTGAGTTAACTGAACTTTAATGAGACAAACAGCTTTTAAAAGCTGCCACCATGAGACTGTCTGCATTAAACTGGGAGAGTGTTGTGAAATGACTGATTTCGTTACCAGTCCCAGGAAGCGCTCTGCCAGAAGCAGCTTGAGGAATCTAAAAAATCTCCAAATTTCTTTCAAAAGTTCTACTTATTTATGGTACTTGGTATTCCAGGGCATCCGCAGTACATTTGCACGTAGAGCTGAGGTCACCACCATGGTACAACAGCAGATAATGTTATAATTAGTGAAGCAGATTCCGTGCCGTGTTCCAAATGGCTTCAGCTGTCACCCTCACCGAGGAGCAGTGATGCAGTGACCCCTCAGCAAGAAGGCAGCTGGAGGCAGAGGAGAGCTCCTGAGCACGCATCTCATGCATGATGCCCTTGTATTCCCACCTGGCCTTCCCTCCAGCTCTCAGCCCACCAGTAAGGAGTTGGGAGGGAGAGGAGGAGACCAGGAGAGGGCACAGAAGGGTTGCTGATGGCCATGGCACATCCTGCCAGTGTCCAGGCTGATAAAGTCTCTTCCAGACCAATGTTTCTGTGATTATTGACCTTAGGACACCAACATGGATGCATGCATTTGAATCCAGTATAAAAAAGAGGAACAGATTGTTTCTGCTGGGAAACTGCTCCTTCCTGAGTGTAGTGTTGGAGCAAAATCCTTGCAGTCTTGGTGCAGAAAAACTCATGGATATCAATTACTGAAGAGACACTGCAAATCAAAACAAATACTGGCATTAACAACGTGTTAGTCACTGTGGGAAACAGTCAGAGGGGAGGGAAGCTTGATGTCCTTGTCACATTTGGCCTGAGCAGAAAGTTGCTTTGGATGGGCTGGAAGTTTTCCTGGGAAGTATTCAGCTATAACATCCTGCAGGTGAAACACGTTGTCCTGGAACCATCCTTGTTTCAAAGCCACACCCGCTGGCCTTCCTGCAAGCAGATGTTCACAGGAAAGTGACTTCTGTTGCCTTCTCGTGACAAACGCTGGAGCAGACAGATTGTTGTGTAAGGCACAGGCTGGATGCTGCTGTTGGCGAATGACAGCCCCATCCTGCCAGGGCAGGCACGCTCAGAGCTGCCAGGGCCCTGCTCACGCTCGGCCTCACAGGAGCTCCCTCCGTCCTCCACGGCACGGCCAGCACACCACCTGTCCCCGCGCTGTCCCCCGGGCCTGGCGCTGCGACCAGAGGCTGCCAGCTCGGCCACTGGGTCTGCTCCGAAGGGATCAGGTCACCCCACGCAGGCTCTGCTCTGCTCCTGCAGCCGCCTCCGCTGCAGTGCCGGCCCGTGTGGGCTTCCACTGCCTGCAGCAGGCGAGACTCGAAAGCCTTGGGTGGTCACTGCACCCATCACCAGTGAAAGCAGTCCCTGCAAAGCACAGAGCCCAAGCCGTCGGTGATGTGCAGGGACAGATGCTCTGTTCTGCCGGCGAGCCCGCCCTGCCGAGCGCCAAACCTGCCGAGGGGTTGGGATCAGCAATCCGAGGGACTTCATCCTCTGTGCTTAAATGAATTTGACAATAAGCTGTTTAAGAACCTTTTTACTGTGTTAATCAGTACAACGTAGTGTCATATTTGGTTTTTTCATTAGAAGATAATTAAGGGAAACAGCAGCAGGCAATAACTTGAAAAAAGGGAATTGAATCAACTAAAAACTCCCTTCCTTGAGCAAAAAGTTAGATACACCTGTATTTACTGGCATCCAGTGTGGCAAGATAATGCTTCCCGAGAAACAATTCAACTTCCCTTCCTGACAGTGAAGCACTAAGAACAATTTCCATTAAGAGTACCTAGAAGAGCTACTTCTCCCTGAAGGAGGGGTGAACTGAGAGCTCTCCACTAATGACTTGTGATTCATTTCCTCACACCTCCAGTAATGAAGTACTGTTGTATTCTCTTCCACGAGTGAAGCACCTACTCCTTCATCTCCAGGGCTATGCCCAGTATACAGTTTCAAGTTTTTCCCTTTCCTGACTTAGTCAGAGCTTAAAAATGCCTTTGCACTATCTGGGTAGCTTTGATCTCCAAGAAAAACAGGTTATTTCTAAAAGAAATATTTGTCCTCCAGACTCACTGTTTCAACTGTTCTGGGAATTCAGGATGATCATCAAGGACATTGGACCACCACCCACCAGCGAGAAATTAAGGCTGGAAATTGCTGAAAAGCCATATGAACAAATACAAGAAGTTTTGTGCAACCTTGTCTTTTCCTGGAGCTACCCAGAAAGTAACATAGAGCATTGCCATACCAAGAAAATATTTTATGGCTTTCTTTGTTATCCAGCCGTTCTGAAGTAGCTTCTTGTGGCCAATAACGCTCTCCACTGTCTGAAGGTCAGTTCACACTTACACAGGCAAGGTGCTTCCCACACTCCCAGAAGGAGCCAAAACTCATTTCATGAGGTCTGTGCAGCACAACTCCAGGAACTGAAAGCTCTGCCCATGGAGTCGTTACCCACAGAGGAGAAGCTGGTGCCTATTCCTTCCCTCAGAACTATCATTATTTCCAAATGCTGTCAATGTATTTCTGCTTGCTTGTACAGTCATGAAAGATCATGTTAATTCTCCAGCCTCACTGCGTGTGCTGAGCCCATCCCAGAAAACTGGATGGGGATGAAGCCCTCCTGCCCACTAAGCCTCCACTGCCATGCCAAATTAGTGACTGTAAGTCTTCATATTCCATCACTTGGTTCAATCAATGTTCTGCTGGCTGCCCAACCTCCCAGGGAGTGTTTCTGGGCCAGTTCATCCCTGTGCTGGGATTTCTGGAAGGAGGTGCAATCGCATCTGAAATGTAAATATCTGTTCCACTGCCTGGGATTCAGGCTTGCTCTGAGCCTAGCAAAGGCGAGGCCAGAAATGCCCTCGCCAGGCTGGGATTTATTTTTAATGCCACAACGGCCTCTGATGCTGAACATCGGCTTCTGGAGAGCTGCTCCCGTGGTGCCTCGTCCGTCACACGGGTCCAAAGCCCGCAGTGTTTGCAGAGCTGCTCCTGGAGCTCCCCAGCCTGGGCAGGAGCAGTCCTGGCTTCATCTCCCACCAGCAACCATTACTGGTGCAATCCTCCTGGCTTACAGGAGGGGAGGGCACCATCACAGTGGTTAATACTGCTTATTGAGTGCTTTCCCAGCTCTTCACCCAAGCTACATGTCTTCATTCTAGGCTGCAGACTTGTATAAACACACAGAAAACAAAGCTCTATCCAAAAATGGTGGTACTTTACAAATTCCCCACTTGTCTCTTCTCTGTCTCTTTCCTCTTACACACTTAACTAGATGCTAGAACAAGCAGGGCTGGACCCATGCTAGGTCTGAACCATGTAAGGCTTTCAGTTTTAACAACATGCCATGTCTAGAGCAAGACGATGCTCTAGAAGGACCATGCAGGCGATCAGGAGATGCTGAACAGGTCAGAAGAGTATGGTCTGTATTCCCAGACACCACAAGCATTCAGGCCCGAGGCCTGGCCCATCTCAGCATCCTCCCCGTGTTCTAGTAACGATGCCTTTGTCGCTACAGATTAAACAGCAGTGGATCAACTCTCGTAAAAGCCTCTTGTTCTGTTCCCGTCACCCCTACTCATCCTCCACCAGTCGTACATTAGCCAGTTGCAAATGCAGGCTTGTGTTCTGCTGGGCAGCAGAGCTGGGGCCCCAAGGATGCTGCTGGAGACTGGGGAGGCTCCTGCCTCTCTGCCCGTGGAGCAGAGAGGTCCCTTGGCCCAGGGAAACATGCAGCGTTTGGCAGCTGCACAGCCCTGAGTGCTCTTTGTTAGCTGCTCTACGAGGGTTGGATTGCATGAAATATTAATTACGATTCTGCAAGGTCCCAAACGTCCTTTCAACCACAAATCAAGCTGAAGATACAAGATCTGTTGCAGAATGATGTAGCAAATAGAAAAAGGAGTAAAAGCCTTACTCTGTCCCATGCACGGCTGTATTTCCTTCGATCAGCCCCATTTTGTCAGGCTGCAGAGAGACAAACCCACCTTTTGTAGAAACTGGGAGGAGTTTGTGGCAGGCACCACGCTCCTCTCGCAGCACAGGACACCTGGATCTGCTCAGCACTGAGGGTGTGAAAGTCTCTCTAGTTTGAGATGTTCATAGCTTTACACCCTCTGATTCCTGCTGCCAGCGGGAAAATCCCAATTATACCCGTGAGGAGAAGAACATGCACAGAGGGAGGGAAAGGTGACGGGGTGGTGCTCCTGTGCTAGCTGAGGGAGAGGAGGAAGGAGCTGCCTTTCTCTCTCCTCCATCTGATATGCTAGAGCTCAGCAGCCACAAATAGCTCTAGATTAGGATTTTTAATGGACTAACTACCTGCCATGCAGCCTGGACCCGACTTTCAGGTACCCTAATCGTGGAGATGAAAGAGGGTTTTTCTGTCCATCTGTGTCTCAGGGAGTTTTGGATCCATTAGCAATTATGATAATGGTTCTCTTTCCAGAGAATTAATTGCTCCTTTGCCCAAGTCATAGACAAGTTTGCTGTAAAAATTAATTACTTGGCATATACAATATGCTTAACAGTCAAGTAATAAGCTAATTTTCAGAGAATCCACAGAGGGCCCCCCAGTCTCCCAAATTCTCAGAGTAGTTTCTGAATATCCAGTGAAAAGTCAGTTAGCTGTTGTTGTCTTGCATTCCTTTCTCATGATATTTGACAGCCCCAAAACTCCTGGCCTGGCACTTGGCAGCTCCAGACCCAGCAAACAGCCCAGGAAAGCACAGGGGTGTTAAAATAAACCCCATCTGCAAAACAGCCATCCCAGCCAAACAGTTCCCTCCTCCCCAAAACGCTGATGCTTTCCCAAGGGGCAGCATGCATTATGTCTGAAAATGGATGAGGATGATGCCAGCAAGCAGTGGAGGATCAGAGTGGACGAAGCACACTGCTCTCCTTCCTCAGTTCACATCCTCCTCCCGGGAGGATTCTGTGCCACACCAGTGGGATGTACCCAGGGAAGGACAGGGACAGCTGCATTGCCAGGGGATCGCCCAGCCCTAAACCCCTCAGCTTCATGTCCCTTTCCGGTTCATGGATTTGGCGCTGCCTCTCCCCACATCCCAGGGGAGCACTCCACAGAGGCGGCTGCTCCAGGGCAGAGGGGATCACTCTGTGCTTTGCTGTCTAGGATGGCTTGAGCTCCCACCATCGCCTCGTCTGTGGGAATCTCTGCTTTCTGCCCAGCTTGTGGGTTTTGTGGCACCTGCAGCCAGCCAACATTTTGCAACCTCTGCTGTTTTCACCAATTTTTTTGGAGCTGACCAAATTGTTCAACAGCAAAGGACAGCAGGTTCACAACACGACTTTTTTCCTTAGGAAAGCAGACTGAAAATTTGCATAGAATGTTTGCAAGCAACCTAATTAGCTCTCCTGAACAATCGCCCACCCATCAGGTAGCCCACAGTGATTGATGCTGTGTGCTCCTCTTGCCTGCCCCAAAAGCGGAGTGAAACAGTTTTACTTATATTAGCACAAAGACATTGGTTTTGAACAAGATCTGAATCCTTCTGCCAAATGCCCACAACAAACAAGGCTAAATGCTTTCTGTGCATGCAGGATCACAGGACAGTTAGTCTTCTCAGGTTTGTAAGATGATCACTTTAAAAGAAGGGAGACGCTTGGCCATTTTTATTAGTGTTTAGTGCAGCTATTTGCAGCCCCTGCAAATTTCTTTCAGTACCTTAAATATTAAAAGTCTTTTTATAGCCCTCACGAACATATGTAGCACTTTGCACGAACCCCATACAAACAGATGCAAAGGGATTGTACTTAAATAACAGAGCTGACCCGAGGTGTAGATGTAAATGAAAGGAGACAAGCTGGCAGAGACGGAGGCTGGGAGCGGAGCGGGAGAGCACGGGCAGCAAGGACAGCAGCTTCCCGGGGCAGCTGGCCCCAGCAGACCTCCTCAGAGCCACTACAGGGCTCGGGGTGTTTGTTCCTACTCATCTAATGAGAGATGAGCACCCAGATACCAGCATCAGGAACCTCGGGCTCGTTCTGACAGCGCCGCAGAGGCTGCGTTCCAGAGCCCTGCCCCAAAGATGGAAATTCCTCCAGCTCAGGGGGTCAGTGCTCAGCTCCCACGGGTGTCAGTGGGAATAGCCCTAAACTAATGCTGAGCATGTTTGGAGGGAAAAAAATAAAGCCAACAAAACCCCCCCAAAACAGAAAAACAGCACCCTCCTGATAGTAAAAATGACAATTTTTAATGTGAAACTTCTCTTTGCCGATGGGTTTCATGGCTTCTCTGCTAGATGCAGGTGTTTCTATCAATAAGACGATCCACAACAAATCATCAACCCATCTAAATGTTCCTATAACCTCCCTTTAGGAAATTAATCTGGTTTAAAAGTACAGAACAGTCCCGGCTCAGTTATTTTCTTAACCTTCTTGGTGCCCTTGAGTGTGCACAATTGATACAAGGAAACAGCATTTTTAATTTCTTGTGGACATATGTTATACAACCTTACAGAAGAATGCTGGAAATGATCATCTATGAAGAGCATGGGGCTTCCATCTGGCACCGTTTTGATTTGAGACTGACAAAAATATCTAGCAGAACTGCACAGAAAATATTGAGATTCCTGATGGTCCAAATGGTATCTTCTGGGGAAGAACGGGGGAAGAAAAGGAATAAAGATAATGAAAATCAGACAATCTGCCCGGAGATGTTTAAAATAGAAAAAGGGAGATTTGTGGTTTGGGTTGTCTCTCTTTTTCCCCTGTAGTGCTGTGAGTGTACTGGTTCCTGCTGCAGGGAGCCACACAAATCTTTTCCTCAAGTTTTATTCTCAGGAGGTGGGGAAATCACAACTGCCAAGGGAAGGCAGGTCGGGATTAAAAGCAAGAAATATGTTGCTTTAGTCCCAGAAAATTCAGTAGCAAAGAACCCCACCAGAAACATTCGGTTCTGCTTTGGCTTTGCCAAATGCAATTGAAATTTTCATCCATTCGAAACAAAACCATAAACAGTATCAGTTTAATAGAGAATTAAAAATAATAATAAAAAAAAGGTAGAGAAAGAGAGATCACATGGGAAATTGTCATGTCCTAGTACCCAGAGACAACTGCTTGAACTGGATCCTGAGTCCTGAACAGTTGAAAACAAACAAATATGGCCCTGTAGCTTTTAGCCCTCGCAGGAGGAGGTTTTACACCTCTGTGGTTCAAGACAAAGAAGGGACTTTGGAGGAGTTTTCACAGCACTCTGCCTCTTGCTCCTGTCCAGCCAACTGCACTTTTATGTGCCAGGAAATTGATTAATGGGCTGAAATTCTCACATAACAGAAAAAAAAATTCTGCAAAAAATAACTTCTTGCAGTGAAAGCCAGTGTGTGGGCTGTACCATGGAACTTCTGCAGACTTCCAAACATCAGCCAGACTGGCAAGACCTTTTACTGTAACCCAGGATATTTATTCCTGAGGAAACACTCAGATTCATTTCATGGTGGGGCTTTAAAAGGAAGAACTAGCTGCTTTCCTGGGACTCCAGATAGCCTATTATGGCCTTTTTCTTCCACTCTGCCTCTGTCTGGAGTGAGGAGAATTTTTTGTATCTTTTGAGGGATTTTATTAAGTTAAGACTCTGCTCTCCAGACAGAAAACATCTGACAAAGCAAGCCTATGCCAGGAGCTGTCGGTGGGAAGGAAGGAAGCTCTCCTCCCTTGGTGCTCCAGGGGTGGCAAGGTGAGCAGGGTGCTGTCCTTTCCTCCCCTCGCTGTGCCTGGCAGCCTCCACCAACAGTGCTGGGAAAGAGGAGAGTTCTGCCCCTTCTCCTGCTCTTTGCTCTGAAAAGCTGCCAGATCCCAGGAACAGGAATCTCTAGCCCAGCATGCTGCACCTGCCACCCGGGGACCATTTGCTCCATCCTCACAAGCAGGAGCTAAACCAGCCAGTCACTCAGAGCAGCATCCTCCCTTAGCCTGAGCCGTGTGCTCGCCCTGCAGCATCTCCCCATCCACTCCCACAGCATTTGCTCTCTCCCCTCGATCGCACTCCACGTGCGCCCTGTTTCCTGCGCAGGGGCTCAGCACAGGACATTCAGTGCCCTCCCGCCAGCTGCACCCAACTGAAAACAAGGCAAGTCATCACTAAACGGGGGAGGTGCTGCCCAGCCTCCCTGCTCCGCCATCCCAGCCCCTCCCAGCTGTGGGGATCCAGCTGTGCTTCCCTGCCAAGGCTGCCCATCATCATCCTCTCCCTGTCCCCAGGCAGACCTGCCTGCACTCTCGCCATGCACACGTTTCTGTGTCTGGGGAACATCAAACATACTTTGCAAGCCCAGTTCGTGCCAGAACAAACCCCTTTAGCATCCTTTCCTTCAGCAGTATTTCTAGGAGTGGCACAGAGAAGTGTTTGAGGGGTTTTCTTTGCTGCTGTTTCCATCACAAACCCATCCAGGGCCTTTGGCTGTGCCACTGTCTTATCCCAGCTGGGCAGGGGGTCAGTATCTCGCCGGCACAGGGGGTAAAACACCTCGAGAGAGCTGGACTGAAAACAGCTTTATAACTTCCCAGCACCGTTCTCAGAGCCTTAGCCGCTCTGCGTCGGAAAAGATATTTCCCAGACTGCAGGTGTTGCTTCAGAACATCCAGGGAAATGTAGACAAGCTTTAAGCATTATGTTTAAAGGAAATATTCAGCTGTTAAATGCCTCAGCTGTCTACCTCTCTGCAGAGAAGGATGCAAATTTCTGAGTCTAGGCAGTTTCCAAAAAAAGACAAATTTCTGTCTGGCAGTGTGACTGTTGAGTTCTAAGAAATATTTCTCTGAGATCTGGTAAACTCAATCCAGAGGAGAATTTTATCTTAAAATAAACTAATTTTTCATTTGGCTCAGCTTGACAGACCCTGCACCTCTACCATCCAGCCACCTAGAAGCTCTTACTTGTAGATATCCACGCCACAGAAATGTGGGAAAATGCTGTAAATCAGGCACAACACTGAAGGTGATGGAGCCTTGCTTTTCATAACACTGGGATAAAAGCTCTAGCCAAGCAGAACAACACCGAAGGTGTGTTGGTAGAACTGCCACACAGTGGTGTGGAAGGGGGAACCAAAAAGGCAAGACTCAGAGCAATCTGGTGCCAATTTTGGCACCAGAGCACCCACAGCTCTGCTGCCCAGCCCATCCTCTGTCAGTCTGTGCCACCTTCCTTTCTCTGTGCAGCTGTGGCAATAAAAGTGAGCAATTCTTATTTCATCGTGTGCAGTTCCTGATTTTATAGAGCTATAGATTAGATTTATATAGACCGAATGCTGATAGATCCTATATATCTCCCAAGGGTTCCTCAAGGAGAACAAATGCCTTTGAGATCTCTGAATGAACATGTTTTAGGACCAGAGTCATGAGGCTGCAAAGACCACCCATGGCCCGTTATTGAGGTAAGATCTTACAGGAAAAAATCCTCCAAACTGTGTGAAAACAAACTTCTTAATTGGTGAAAACCACAGTTGGGAAACATCCCAGGCAGCTGTTCTTCAGCTATCTGGAGCCCCGCCAAGTCTCATATATCATCTTTGAGCTGAGAACAAGTGTGATAAATTCCCACCAAGAGGGTAATGTTTTTGAGTCATAAGCACCTAAAAATAGTCATATGTAATGAAATTGCCTCCTCAGCCATAAGTGCTGTAAGGGTACAGTGCACCGTGTCCCCCCAAAGCCGATGGGGTCCTGCATCCCACTGGCTCAGGGCATCACTGGCCCGGGGGCTCCCCTCACCTGCGCTCCTCAGGCTGCCACAGGAAACCACGGCCAGGGAAGGGTCCTGCTTCAGCCGTGACTCAGGCAGGGGGACCCACCTCAGCTGCAGCCAGGCAGCAGCGTTTGCAGCACCAGTTCCGGGGGGATAGTACAGGATGATCATTTCTAAACATTACCCTTTCATACAGAAAGCTCACTCTTAATCTCATAACATTTGCAAGGAAATCTTTTTAATCAGTAATGAAAGCCAAACATTATCCAGCCTTTATTGACCTGAAATAACAGAACACTGCTGCTACATTTCCCCTGTGCCTCTGCACAGGTTCATTTGACTCGATCTGTGGCTGGTGTTTATTCTTAGCTCACAAAGCTCAAAGAGTTTATATTATTGATTTGCTGTATTTCAGGTTCAATCCCTTGGTGCCCCTCAGCCTGAATGAATTAAGTCAGAAAGAGTTAACACCTTTACTTCCAAGACACAAACACGATGGTGGTTTATGTAACCCACACATCACTCTGCCAGTGTTCAGCACATTAACGGGGAAGTGCCAAACGCTGCAGCAATATCGATATTTGCAACAGCAAAAGTATTCACGAGTGGGAGTTTGCTCCCGGCAAAGGAAAAGTGATGTGTTCAGAACAGGAGAGTGAAAAGGCACAGCAGAGAAATCCACCAGAGTGGGAAGAGTCCTTCCTCACCAATGGCCACACACTGGTTTGTCACCCCGTGTGCAGGTGCAGCCTCTGCAGCACCACACCGAGGTCGTGGTTTCCAAACCCTTTTTCCCACCACCCATTTATTTCAGGTACACTTGGCCCACAAGTTAGATGGGAGTGCTCGGGGGCAGGGGCTGTCACTTCATCTGGTGGTTCCATGACATTTACTCACCATCTCTCAGTGCAAGGACCAAGGAGCATCACCTGAAAGCAGCAGATAGGAAGTTCAGACCCAGGAACACCCAGCAGTGATGTGTGCAGTCATCACTCTCCTAAGGGCTGCATGGCACAAGCCCATTCCCTTGGGCTTTCTGCACTGGCTGAGCCTTCTCAAGAGCATCCAGCTCTTCTTCAGAAGTGGCTTACCCGGTGTTTATTTTCAGCTTAGAGGAACCCAAATGAGGAACCACAGTAAATGCTATACAATTTCCACGTTATTTTTCTCTCAACAAGTTGCATCTCTGAGAACATGACAAGAGGAGCTTCAAGAAGATTTAATAAGTAGCACAGAGAGGGTAGGAACAGACTGGACCATGTCCTTATCTGAAGAAGCTATGGAAAAATTTTCCCAGGTATGTCAGCTGCATGAAAATGTTATTTCTCTCACTCCTCAGAGCACCAGCTCGGGGCAGCCACAGGAGCATCTGAAAACTGCGCTGATCAGAGTGAGTTGGGAAAGCACATACAGAGATGCCACAACTGCCTTTATTTTCCCTTCCTTGAGAGCTTTTCCAATGAATTTGAGCTAAAAACTTTCCTTATTGAGTTTGACTACACCCGTAACAGCCACTGCTGTGCACCTTAGGTAGCGTTAAGCTTCCCACCTCCTGGATCCCAGCACCAGGGCTCCATGCCGAAGCCACCTCTGTAATCAGACAAGTCATAGCCTTTCAAGGGCATTCTGGTGTAAAAATATACCTTAACAAGAAAATACAGCTGAAAAAGCAAACTATTGCACTAAAATATGGAGCCCAGGAATAGAAGAAATGCTGGCCAGAGTGCAGACAGGAGAAGCTGGCTTCGAAAGCGGGAATCTTGGAGTAACTGATACAATGGCTCATGTACCACTAATGTTAACCATTAACCCCTTTTTTTCCATGCAAAAAGCTTAAGCAGAGTGCTCCAGTGTCTGCTGGGCCCACAATCATGGTCTCACCCCCCACTGCCTGGTGCCCCAGGGCATTTCATAGGTTCAGCTCAGCCCTTTCCAATTTCTTACAGAGTTGAGAGAGGGTGTGTGCAAACATGAATAACCAGCCTCTGCATTAATGCAGTTGCCTAGGTAAGGGCTTTTCAAAAAGGTCTGTGCTGGGGCTGCATGCCCAGCCACAGCAAATTTATAGTGACCACGGGGTGACAGAGCACTAAAATATTAAAGTCTCTGTATTGTGGTTGTACTTGGGGATTGCTCAGTGGGCTCTGAAATGTAGCTGTGACTCTATAAATAGTAAGTACTTTATCATTTCTTGCCTACTTTAAACACACTGCTGTATTTCAATCATGATTCAGAGTAAATCAAATTCCATGTGAGGTATGGTAGAAATGTTGTGTGCGCCAGAGGTGCACCCCAAGCTCATATAAATCAGCACAGCTCCTCTGATGTCTGAGGAAAGGATGCCAATTTCTGCCAGCCGAAGGTCTGCAGGGCAGTGTTAGTATCGCTCATGCAAGACTGAGATACAAATAGGTAAACATCGAACACCAAAATATTCACTGTGGCCCTCACTGTCCTCCTGAGATCCACTCAAAGCAGCTCTGTAAAAGTGCTTATCCCCTGCGATGTCCTATAAAAATATTAGAAGAGTTGTTTAGAGCTACTTAATATTTGCCATAAATCTCCATGCTATGTAGCAGTACATTTTGTTTAGGAATATTACCTGGAAATTAGAAACCCAGTGAGCCATTGATTTTTAAAATGCCATGGACCCAGAATTTCTTCACAACAGGATGCGAATAAACTCAAAGTAAATTAGTGCTTACCAGAGGGGAAAAGAGAACAGGATCTATATCCTAGGTAACATTAGAAAACAAAAGATTAATGAAACCCTCACTTGAAAACTCTAATGGCCAAGGAAGTAAAAAATGTACCCATAGAAGGTAATATTAATTGAGGAGCTATGGGGAAATACACAGCTGTAACAGCACAAATGTATTTCCCTGCTCTCTGCAGCAGCAGAGCTTGCTGTGTACACCGTGTCCTTCTTGTGAGCTGGATTATAGCTGCCTTTTTAATGCACAGTTGCACAGTGT
Source organism: Rhagologus leucostigma (assembly GCA_013397725.1). Classification (NCBI taxonomy): domain Eukaryota; kingdom Metazoa; phylum Chordata; class Aves; order Passeriformes; genus Rhagologus; species Rhagologus leucostigma. The sequence goes on along the minus strand of VZTD01004794.1, from coordinate 213,486 downwards.
CTTGGGTCAGAGGGAAACAGCAACTCATCCAGCCCGGCATTCCACGTAACACAAGTCTCTGCATTCCACCCATTTACCTCTACCTTGCATGACACAGGCAATACTTTTTAGTCTTGGCCTCAGACAAAAGTTCTTGGGCTCAGGGAAAGCGTTGTTGTATTTCCTGTGAGGATGACTACGCTTGGTGTCTCAGAACGAGTAGAAACTCTTCTGTGTAGCTGCTTGCAAAGGACTGTGAGGTACCAAAAAGGTAGAAGCAAAGATTCATGTTATCCCATTTTCCTGAGTCCTGGTTTTTAAATACGCTCTGCTGGTGGCATCAAAGCATCCGAGTCTGCTTCTGCTCTCACGGGAGAGTGCAACAGGCACAGACACCACACAGGTTCCCCAGGCAGCACACTGACACGTCCCCACAAGGGTTAAAGCATCACCATGGGAAAGCAGGCAGCAGTGCTAAAAATAGAAAATAGCTACAAAAAAAGAGAAAAAACCCCTTCAACTCATCTTAAATAAATCCATTTATTCCAGGGTTTCATAGAAACCATATAGCTGAAATTGCTACAGGATAATTCCTTATAAGCCTTATAAGAAATGTTGCTGTCCCAGAGTCCCAGTACAAATCCTGGCAAGAGTATTGGAGATAACAGATTGGATGCCATGGAAACCGAGACAGACCTAATTTGAGCAGTAACCATTGCTGTTATTTATTTAATTCTGATAAGCCATCTAAATGTAGAATGACTAAAGGTTCCACTGTGCTAAAAATAGCAGCCTTGTAATATTTTAATTCGCAAATCACTCGTGTTTAACAATATTTTGGGCATCTGACATTAACGTTTCTCGTGCACTTTTGAAAGCTCCACATCCACCCCGTTCTGTAAGAAGGAGAAGGGTGCCTTGTCCCTTCCTTCTGATATTACCGTCACACATGAAGGATGCCTTCCATCAGCCCAGGCTTCTTGTGGGAGAGTGGGAGCTTGGATGCCCCTGCTGCCCTCTTGTCCTCCCCCAAGATTAAAGCAAATGTTTCAAAGAAGGCAGAACGGGGCCATAGGAACCAAATTCCCCTTCTCTAGATGGTGCCGAGGATCTTCTGTGATTGTTTGATCTCAGCAACTCCACAAATAAAGCACCTCCTGAGGCACATCACTTCTGAGCTGGCTGATAGCTCCCATCTGTTCTTGCAACCCTGCCTCCATTTCCTGAGCTGGAGATGCAAAAACTCACAGGTGTAAATTTGCAGTTTCTGTGGCTTTGGGATTTTACAGGGCTTCCAAAATGCCTGGAAACAGAGGAGAAACTGCCTTTGGGATGTCAGTACCACAGACGGACCAAATTGAATTTCCTCCTGTCTCTGGCTATGTTTTTCCCCTTGTAATCTTTACTGTTTCCACAGCAGGAATAACACCTCCATTTCTCCACTGGTCTGGATTTTAACCTTAAAGTGTGAATGCAGCTGTATTCCCTGGGAGGTTGTACACAGCACGTACAACAAATAAAATCCTAGATGTGTTTTTGTTCTCAGGAATCCTCTGCTTCTTGGTCTCCTGCCTCCAGAGGGATCGGGAGGAGCCCTGTTCCTGGTTCCTCCCGCACAATCCCTCCTGTAGGGAAGGTCCATCTGCCCAAGCATCCGGCGCTCCCCACGTCTCAGCACACCTTCCTCAGAGACTTCCCTGTTCTCTGACACCTGCCTCAGCTTTTCATTTTCCCACCTTTTGAGCTGGGAACTCGTGCTGTGGGAGGCATGGATGGAGCAGCTGCTGACAGCACTGTGCTGCCCAGAGAAGCCCAAGGCATCCCTGGGGCTAATGAAGCCACGAGACTGGATCCTCTTGCCAGTTAAACCAAAGAGTGCTGATGGCATCGATGTAGCAGTGCCAGGGGAAAGCAAATAAAGATCCTGGCCCTGATACCAAATGGGAGTCTGGATTTTGTACAGAAGGGAGGGAAATGACCAATACTGTGTTTCACTCTGCAATCAGCCGTGCAGAGCCTTTCCTCTCTGCAGCGCAGGGCTGAAGGGTGAGTTGTCAGTGTTGTTTTCTTCAACAGTTCAGAAGTAGGACTGCAAGAAAGATATTCTGGGCAAGAATCAAAATGAATAAGAATTGCTTTCAGGATCTGTCACAACTAGAGTCAGCATATATTTAGCTTCCATTGCTCTGATTTAGAAACAGGGAGCAATGCTGGGATATTTATAGCCTTCAAAGACCTTTTTCAGTGGATTGCAGCTCCAAAGGTTCCTGCTGGGATGGACAGGCACTGATACTCTATATTAGTATACAGTGGTGTACCAGTCAATCTATATGTGGCACAATAAGACTGGAGTTATTTTGAACAAGCACAGGTTGCAATTACAGCTTTTCACCATTTCCCTGACTGTGCTACAGGACTGTTGCCAGTTTAAGGCTTTAATGGTTAGCAATTACTCACAGAAGTGAAGGGTTCATTCATCAGCTGGGGTTTAATCTCAAGCATGATATGACTGCACAGTGAATGCTGCACAACAAGCTGCTCATGTTACCTGGGTAAATGAGATCTTGATGGGCAGGCTCAGGATGAAGAATCAGATATGGCACTTCCCTCCAAAAACCTGTACAAGGCTTTTAACAACCAAGTTTTAGCTCTTACAGAAACAGTTCCTAGTCAAACTTTCCCAAAAGCAAAAGTTGTGGGAGGCAGAGGGCACGTGTGATCTCACATCCTGGTCAGCTCTCTTTTCTGATTAGAGTCCACAAAGATGTTCATCTTCTGAAGAGTATCCAAAGGCTGCTTTTCATAAGGGAAATCTCTCCTGAGTTATCCAACTAACAGCAAGAAGTAGCTTCTGAAAGGATTTTTGTTCAGACAGTCTCACAGCGCGATAAAACACTGATTATTCATAGATAATAGGAAGATGTTGAATAATTTCAAACTGAGATTTCACATAATAGGTATCTCAGACTGTCTATATTTAGCCACCCAAATCTATACTCAAACTCCTACGTAAAAATGGCCAAAAGGAAGTCGGCCATTTGGAGCTGGTTGTTACAGCTCATATTATTATCAGTATGAATTTGTTGGTACCATTTAATTTTTCCTTTCTTTTTCTAATCCTCCTCCTCTCTGATCCTAAGCTTCTTCCCCACTGTCTTCTCTGCCTTTTAATATGGACACATGAAAACTTCACTTGGCTTGGAAGGCACTTGGACAGCAGCACCTCTGAAAGACTTTGAACGATACTCGAAAACTTCAGTGACCCTAAAATTTGATGTGGTCCCGTTGCTGCGTGTCCAGCTCCTTCCGTCTTCTTTGGAGAGCCCATCCACCACACACCCATCTGTACTGACACCCCGAGATACCAGCGGAGAACACGAGTGGCCTATTAACCCGTTCATTGAGTTAAACATAATATTGTGTCCTAAATTTAAACAGACGGATCTGTGACTCTGGACTTCAAGGGACTTGTCTGTACACACCAGCGCATGCAAGATGAGAACATTGTCACCAACACACTGCTGTTCAACACCAGAACCTTCGGCCACCCATTCCCTGCTTCAAAGCTGAAGCAATTCCAGCAATCACAGCAGAGGACATGGGAAGAAACTGCTAATTCCCTTTAATTCTTGAGCTGCCCTTGACATTCAGCAGAAAGACATAAGTGTACTGAAATAAGAGTAAATAATGTTAACACATCAAGAGAATTGCTCCTAAAATTGAAAAATGTAGTCCTCTGCTGACAACTCTCTGTTCTCTCCACGTGGAGTCATAGCAGGGCCACTGTGGCTGCAGCTACGGTTGAGTCAGCATTTTCATTATCACCTGCCATTTTCTAGGATTTATCTCCTGGCCATTAAAAAAAAAAAAGAAAGAAAAAAGAGTTCTTGGCTGAAATTTCCACAGAAGCTCCTTGGGCCTGATCATGCCTCTGTACTCCACCTGGTCCTATGAGCTGCTCCTGCACAGCACGAGGATGAAACCCTCCGGCATGGAATCGCAACCCATAGAATCACTTTGCACAACCAGGACTGACAATTGAAGGGGCAAGAGATCAGAGAATCCATTCCAGCAAAACTGCTGCCGTTGCTGAATGTGAATTTCAAATGCCTGCCAGAGCTGGAGATATTAGAGTTAGCTTCCAGTAATAAAGTCTGGCAAATGCCACCCCTGCTGTGCTGGGTTCTCTGTCACAGAATCAGGCATGGTGTAACCTGAAATCACAACTCTTGGGTTTGCAGTGAAGGTTTTGCCCTTAAAGTCAGCTCTGAAGGGGTTTGCTGTGTGTTTGCCTCCTGCTTGCAGCACACAGGCAGGCTGACAGCTCCTTTGCCATGCAGTATTCACAAGGCTACTGCCAGGTTTTAGAAACTGTTTGTAACAAATTATTCAGCTGCACAGGACAGATCTGCTGAAGAGATTATTCAGTGACTATCAGCTTAGCCACGGGAAGATGCACCCTTTATCAAAAGAGGGAGCAGAAGAGCAGCCCAGTGCACATCAGCCACCTCACTCCCACCCTCAGAAGCAGAGGGAGGTTTAGCTCAAGATTTATGTTCAGGTTCTCCAGCTGGCTCCAAGTCAGACCACAGACTCACTGCACTGCATCAGCTGCGTGAATGTGAGAGCCACCAAATAACACAGTGCAAGTTACACCAAGGCTTCACATTAATCACAGCTCTGCATTGCCAGACCTGCTGCTAAAGCATCTACTCACAGAGATGCTCCTAGAGACCATGAGTTCATTTGGCGAGTTCATTTTATACTCCTAATTCACATCCTGCAAGTAGGTTGTGCCTAGTAGCAGCACGTAATAAATACAACTTAGAGTGGCATAAATGGAACTGTCCTCAGCAGGGCCAGGTCACTGAACAGGTCAGCTTGGTCCTTCTCAATGTTACGGGAGCATTACATGACCTATTTGTGACCAAGCTCCCCAGAGGATCCCAGGGATGGAGAGAGCATTTTTCCGCAGCTATTTTTCCATCCCTCCCTGCACACATCAGCTCACCTGTGCCCTGTGGGGCTGCAGGAGCCTTGGGAAGCAGCAACAGCACCTGCCCTACCTGCTCTCCTGGGCATCCCCAGGCTGGGGGTCTTTCAAGTCTTCCTACCTATGGCACAGCTGAGGTCTGTAAGAACAACCTTGTTTGGTGCTGTTTACGCACAGCCTTAATAAGCTTTGTGTTTTCAGTGTTTTCTTTGTGCCATTTTTCCCCCAAAGGAGAAGGGTTTATCCTATTGGTTCTCACACAGTAGCCCTGAGTTCCCACACTTCTTTCAGTTCTTTCTTTTGTCCTCTCCTGCCTCATGAAGCCTTCAGAAGCACATCCCTTCCTCCCTGACTGCTTCTTTTCCTCCTGTGCTCCCATGTGGCTCTCACTTACCTTCCAATGGCATTCAAATGGAAGTGCCCTGCTGGCAGGCTAATCAACGCTCACAACATAGCTTAAACGATCAACCAGTCTTCAGAGACTGTATTTAGTTGTTTTTTATGTTATAGAAATTGGAGAGAAACAAAGCTAAAATTTTAGACCTCAGAATATGTTCAGGTAAATAGCACACGTGTAATTTCAACTAGAAAACACCTCACAGAAACTATTTATGTGAATGCTGAGTGTGTCTCAATGAGAAATATAATTCATCTTTTCTTGGGGTTTTCCTAGCTAGAACTAAATATTGCCATTGGGATATTTTACGTTACATGGAAGAATGAATTTAAGTCTCAGTGGGAGGCTTCAACATAGCAAAATACTTAAGCCCTTGTGTAACTTTAAAAGGACACGAATAGTCCCACTGAAGTCAATGGGATTTAATGCACATACTTTAGAGCCAAGTTGAATCCTGGCCTGAACAAATGTTGGTTTCATCTTACAGAACTGTGTGACCTGATACCCTGCTTCCGTCCGCAGCCCAGCGCTGCTGACTGCTCTCCATCAGGCACAGCCTAAACACTAAACCCAAATCCTGTCTCACATGCAGCTTAACTGCACTCAATTTTTAAAAAAATCACATTCCCCAGGCATCTTATCTTTTTACCTCCTCTATTAGAAGTAGCACTTGATATGGCTATTATAAAATGAGATTCCAGGGAAAACTATTTGCCAGTCCATTTACTTTGCGCCCTTGTCAATCACGAATGTATCATCGCTGTCATTGTATGGTGGGTGCTCCTCCCTGTACCTGACAGTGCTCCCTCTCCCACAGGTATTTTCTGTCACCAGCATGTCCCTGCACAGCAGCAGGAGGCACAGCAAGGAACTACAGCACAAACACGACACTGTAAGGACGAGAGGTCTCGGAGTGGAAGCTGCAGCCACAGGGAGTTGTGCCTGCAGGGGCAGACATGGTTCTCGTCTTATTTGAGGGATGTCACTGGTCATGCTGCGAGCCTGCACCATCCTGGGCGGTGCTAAGGACAGGGCACCACATCACCCGAGTGGCAGTGGCAGTCAGGCTCCTGGCACTGCAATCCCAGCACAGCACCTCCCTCTGCCTCAGTGTCCCTCCCTCTCGCAGCCCGGGTGGGCATGAGGCAGGGCCAGGTGCTGGGGTCAGGAGAGGCTGCAGCACACCCACATCCCTCACGGGGTACCCCCTGCTTCCAGCACCCTGTCTGGCCGTAGGGATGGGGAGGAGCAGTGTGGGACAGGACACCTGCTCCATACAATCCACGCAGTGGCATCAAACTGGGTCCAAATTTTTGTCATCCAGATCACGACTGAGCCTTACATTTTAGCAGGTTCAGGTCCAAGAGCTATAAATACCTCTAAAAATGGGGAGGAAGAGATGAACTCTCTCCCAGGGAGAGCAGAAAAGATGTGATTTAAATACTAAACTCTCGTTGTCTCTGAAAGGGTTAGATCAACCTACAATAGGATTTTTTCTGTTGGCGAAGTTTCCCCGTACCCTTCAAACCAGCAGCATCAGAGAGAGGTTTAACCGTGGACAGCAGAATCTCACAGCTGTGTCAGACAAGAAGCTTCATCCTTACCCTCTGTAGGAGGTTTTCCAAGTTTCTGTTACCAAAAAGGGAACAGGCAAGCTGAGCAAACCTGTTTGCTTGCCAATTTAAGGATTACAATTCAACTGAATGCTACGGCTCTGTGCACCAAAGCAACTAAAATATTGACAAGGCTACTTCCAGGACTGATAGCGTTGCTAAAAAAAACCTGCAGTAAATAGGGCAATTGACTGGAAGCTAAAATGGGGTATGCTTTCTGGGCTAAAAATTCCTTCAGATATATTTATTAATTCATTATTCAATGATGACGTGCATAGTGCTGCGTACATTTAAACATGAGACACTGCTGTAACTGCTTCTTGAAATTCTGATTTGCTTAAAATATTTAGTCCATTTTCATGTTAATTAAGGAGCAGTCGAGAAGGGAAGCCGTATATCTGTGAGAGGAAAAACAGATCTTCTCATTGAAAGGAGACTTGCCCCTTTCACCTTCCTCCTTAGCCAAAATCTTACATGACCTTATAAATACTCTCATGTATTTTAGCCATTTGAAGTAATCACAGCTACAGGACAGCACAGCCAGCACAGGTGAAGGGGTGAGGGATGTCAGCCGTGGTCAAGAATTAGAGGTAAGATACAAAATGCAGTGCTACAGCTTCCAGAGGAAATCAAGCTGCTTGGAGCCTGCTGTGTTCCAAGCTAGACTCTTTTGCTACTTCAGTAGCGATAATTGTACATCTGGCAATGAGGATTTGAGCACAGAAGCAGCTCTCCAGTCACTTCTCAGTTGCAACTGTGACTGGAGGATGCCAGAGCTGGCTGACCAGCTGGGAAACAGCAGGTTTTGCCAACAGGATCAAAAGACTAATCTTTCTGAACACTGTGATATTATTAGTTTTGAGTTCCAGCTTTTGGGGGCTCAGGATTTTCATCTCTGTGTTGCAGTTCTCCATCTGTTTGCCGTCCCACCCACCCTCTTCCTCAGGCAACAAATAAAGTCATCCACAAAAAGCCACTCAGGGAAGAATTAGGGGCTGGCAGCTGCAACCCAAATCTTGTTATTACAATTGGTTTTGGACCCAGTCCAATAATTAAAGTAGCATTTGTTTAGACAGTGCCGTTCTTTGGGTTTCCAAGGCTGTTCCAGACAAATGCCCCTCCCTGGCTGACAGAAGGAGATTGACCACAGCATTGCAGCAGATCTGCCTGGAGCCGGGGACAGCACGGGAACTGCAATCCAAAGGGCCACGGCAGGCAGGAGGCAGAGATCCCATTTCATTTTACCCATCAGGCTGAAGGCAATTTTCACATGTTGCCCAGAAAATGCTGCTGAGAGAAATAAGTAAAACAGGTAAACCAAAAGAGAATGATGACTGGGAAAGCAGCTGCTGTGTGGAGAGAACATTGCCCTAAGAAAGTCTCTCTTTGCAAATACATCTTCCAGCATTTCACAGTTCAACAGAAAGTACAAGCAGAGTTACCTCAAGAGATTTTGCTGCAGTGAACAAGTACAAAGAGACTCCAGAGAATAGACAGGCAGTTGCATCTTCCTAGATTACTGCATTTCTAGAGCAGTTTGCACAGAATATGAAATGGATCTGGGTGACTTTTCCCACCTGCGCAAGTTCCATGAGCAATTTCATTGCTTTGTCCTGCTTTACTATTCTGTTTTCAGCAAAAAGCACCAGCAACACTTTACTGATACCTAGTCCTCTGCACAAAAAAACACAGGCAGAAAGGAGTTCTCCTTCTAGAACAAGCCTGACTCATCCTGGTGAGTCAGGCTATCATTCATTTAAGTTTGTCTGATAGCTTTGAATCTCCAGCTTTGGATGGGTGCACAGACCTTTTCATTGTCAGGTGCCAGAAGTTAACCCTCTACCCACTCATTAAGAACTGTGATGACCCCCTAAAGCAGTGTGAACGAGCAGCTGCTGCCTTTAGGAGCTGTAGCTGGTTCTTGTCTTCCCTGTGGCCTGCAGAGCACTGTGAGCTCTGAAGTGCATCTGTGTGCGTAGGAACTCAAAAAGTACTTAATATCCACAACTCATCATTTCAGCTCTGATTCTTCTCTCCTGTCTCCAAATAACTATCATATGATCCACCAGAAAAGCTGCCTGACTGCCACGCACCAAAACTGACCCCACTCTGAACCTGAGGGATTTCACTGCACTTCCAGTTTGCTGGTGCTGCTCTGCCAGCTGAAATTTCTCACTGGAAGTTGCATTTGAGAAGATGTGCAAATATTTTAGGTGCACAGTGAACATGCTGTAAATGACAAATTACGAAGTAGAAAAGGAATAGCTGGCCATAAAGCGTGGATTCAATGTTGAATTTAAAAGTCTAATGAAGTGACAGCTGCCATCATGAGACACAGACATCTGATTCGCTCTGCCAGCAACTGCATTATTTCAAAGAAATATTTATATGGTATTTATCTTACCCTATTCACCAGCTCCCATCAAATCAGGAGTGTCCCTGCACTACAGATTCTCTACCCTTAAAATAAAGCTGTGAAAATTGAAAGGCTGAAGAGATGAAAGTTATATTATGGATAATGTAGAAATATATGTTAATTATCCCTGTGTGGAGAACTTCCACTGCAGTTTTGCAAACAGTGGTCTGCAGTCAGCAAGCAGTGACTGACACGAGGCGTGATGCAGCAGGCATGTGGGGAAAGCACTTGGCAATGTTTTAATAAATATTTTCCTATCAAAGTGTGATCCTGATTTTTAAAATGATCTGACTAGTACAATGAATCATATGCCAGAGGATCAGTCTGTGCTCATTCTCCTGAGGTTCCCGGGATACCTGGACCCTATCCTGCCTCTGGGCCCAAGAAGGAATGCTGGTGCTTGACAGCGAGTCTGCCCCAAATTCTCTTCCCACGCCTGTGAAGGGAATGATGCTTCTCACTTGTACTCACTAAAAGGTTGAGTTTTAGAGATGATACAGCCCAGTGCTGCACTTCTTCTGGAGCAGGATTTTGTTTGTGCCCTGATGAGTCTGTGGAACTGCAAATCCAGCTGATTACTTGGAAGGTTAAGGCACTGACAGTGCTCTTCTCTGAAGCCTTGCCTGTGAGTTTGGTCTCACAGTAAGATGAGGCTTGCACAGAGAGCAGCAGCAGCTGCAGCAGGTCCTCTGCCTGTTCCCACAGCAGCCATTGGTAGGCAGCTTTGGCATGGCTTTCTACAGAATTATGAAAAAATTTAAGGATTCATCTTTCCCAAGGTATAAAATTCACAACTCCAAGTCTTTACCTACAGCTTCAAACCTTTCCCCAACCAGGTGTAAGCTGGTTCATAGCTGGAAGCATTGATGTTTCCATTTCTCCGGGATAGGGAAAGGAGAAGGGTAAAGAAAAGCTAAAGGAATGCAGGATGCACTCTGAGCCTGCCAGATCCCAAAAGGGATTTAGGAGCCTAACTAGCAGCGCTCACACTTCCCACAGCTACCAGTGACAGTGGCAGAGCAGTCCTCAGCTTAGGACACCTGCAGAGCTGTGTGGAGACCAAAGCCACACGGCAGAAGGCTCCAGCCATTTCCACCACCTGCAATCAGAGTTCTTTGGGACGTGTTCCCCTTCCAGCTTAATATTTTTATCCCTCTGAGAAGAAGAAAATTGTAGATTTTTGCTGAGAGAATTTTTCCCAAAATCAGTCTAACTCTAGTAGCTGACCCCTAGAATTATTTTCCTCCTCCTCAACCTTGGTTTTGGACCAGCCCATTCAAGTCTGATGTCTCAAAGGACTTCCCGTGCATTTTTCTGACAGACATTAGCTGAGCCTTGCATTTCCTTCTCCTCTCTGTGCTGGCTGGAGGAGCCACAGGCTCAGTCTGTGGCCATCACCACTACATGATTTTTACATCTGCAAGTACCGAGCTGAACAACCAGATTCAGAGGTGTTGAAACGAGATGCACAGGGGCATTTGTTTAATGAGTCTGATGGAGAAAGTATGAGACAAGCAGATGGATTTTGAAGTCTGCTCCTCTAATGGACAGAAAGGTGCTGGAATCTGGCTGGATTGAATCAGAGAGAATAAAACAGACCGTAAAAATGAGTGTGAATGAGTGATCGGCCTGTCTCTTTCCTACATAAAAATACCATTAGCTCATTTCATGTGCCACATGTTATTTGCTGAGTAGGTTGCTTGAAAGCCTGTATTCTCCACCAAAAATGCTGCTGCTAATGCACGAATGCTTTTTTCCAGAGGGTAGATTGAGGCAGGAGTGGCTCTCCCCAGCACAGCTAACACTGGTACTGGGGTCAAACATCTGTTTAATCTGCAGTGGCAGCGCGCAAACAGCTTCTACCAGCACCTGAACCTCTTCCCAAAACAGCAGCAGATCCAAACCCAGAGAGGTGTTCACGGCTCTGAGCCAGACTTTGCCCTGTGCGTGCAGGAGTGGTTGTCCCACCAGCCCCAGGAGAAAGAACTTGGGCAAACGTGCAGATCTCAGCGCTCTGCCCCTCACAGAGCTCACCCTGCCACGAGGAGTCAGTAAAACAGGAGCCTGGTAGCCATGCCACACACATGATTGCTTCTGAAGGAGCAAGAGCAACACCAGGCGCTGCCATGGTCTCTGGATTCATTCCCAGCTAGGCTGTGTTGTGAACAAAACCAGCCCCCCAAGACAAGGCCCCTGCTTTGCCCACTGCCTGCAGGCAGGCTGGGAGGGACGGGCAGGCAGCATCCTGCTCAGTAAATAGGGCCTCAGGTTCCAGTGCATGATAAGGGAACATAAGGAATAAAAATAGGTAGACAGCCCTCAGGTAAAGAAGAAAAGTGAACATTAAATCTGTTTGTGAAAATGCTTTTGCTGTAAAATAATCTCTTTCAAGCACATGGGCAGCAGTTTGTTCAGCAAAAAAACCCAGCAACCTTAAGGAATGGACAATTTTTGGAAAGATAATTAAACAAGAGGTCAAAACATGTCTTGGGAAGCAGGTATGGAGATTACTTAGCCTCGATGCTTAAGAACAGCTGAGAGACAAATTTATACAGCATCCTTCTGGGCAGTTTAGGCTTTCGTTCTCCTATTCCAGTGGCTTAACCACTTCTACACTAGCTAATACCTAACCTGAAACGAACCAGTCTAAAAATACAGCCTGAAAGTCTTCCTAGACTGTGGGAAACTGATACTCCAAAACCTCCTCAGGTCCCAATTCTGGGGATGATTCTCCCTGTTCTGATCCAGGCTGTCTTTAGGTCTGACTATTTAGCCTGAGAAACCAGATACAGCCACCTTAATGCCCCTCAGAGTTTCCACCAGCACTAAGGAAAGCCAGCTGGCTATAGTGTCCTTCAGTGACTTTTGCAATGGAAAAGCCTGAATTTCTGTGCCCAGGAGTTTAACAGAGGGGTGACAGAGCAGGGTGGAGAAACCTGGAGCCCAACAAACGGAGTGATGTCTCGAGAGCACAGGAAATTCAAGTTCTGGCCTCCATCAGCAGACTCTCAGCTACTTCTAGTCACCAGCCACTCCCAAACTCAATGCTGACCTTGCTTTGAGCAAGAGGTCAGTCTATATGATTCCCTTAGGTCCCTTTCCACAAGATCCCTCTCCCCCACAGTTACAATGAGCCTACACAGCATTGCAAAAATGTCCAGGGAGAAGGAAAACCATCATCAGGAGGGTGCTCAGCACCCAACTGGAAAATGGGAGATAGCTCAAGAACCCAGGTCATGTCATTCCTGGAAGAAGTTGTAGGGAAATGCAAGCTCCAGCCCCTGGGAAGAGCTGGCTGCTGAAGGCCCAGCACTGCAGGAGGCACACGGGGAGCTCCCGTCCACTCCTCCCCAGGCCAGCCACGAACAGTGGAAGCTGGCTGAGCAGCAAAGAGGAGAACGGCAGATGGGAAAGAGCAACCAGCACGAGGGGATAAAGCCGCGGTCACGCTGCTTTCACCACTCGTTCATTAGTCCTGCTACCCTGAGATATCATTGGAATCACTAAAGTCATTGAAATCATTGAAATATTGGGGGTGATGGTGCATTTTGGACCCCGTTTGGAGGCCTCAAGGCTGGGCTTTGTGGCTCTATGTGGAAGCGTAACAATCCAACACCCTTTTATATTGCATAGAGAAATCTACATTGAATCACTCCAAGCCACCAAGCCAGAGCTGGGCCCTCACATTTGTCTTATTCCCAAGAAATATTCAGCTTCCCCCCTGCAACAGTTATGCACATCACAGCTTTGATCTCGAGGGGAAGGAGCACAAGAGATGCTTCCCTGACGGTGAGTGACGAGGGCTGAGGAGGGAGCTCGGGGCAGCAGGTGCTGCTCTGTGCTAACGGGGCTGCAGAGGCAGCACCAGAACCTCTCCCGTGCTCCCCAGGCCCCTCCGCCAGCCCGGACACGGCTCGCCGGTGTTGGCACTCAGGGAGATAAACCCGTGAATGCCGGCCTCTGCAGAGCAGCACGGTGAAGTGCTGTTATGCCAGGAAAAGCAGGCAGGATGATTCAGAGTTGCTTTTAAACTGCGGGCTTCCTTCAAAGTGCCAGCCATCTGCAGTCACACAAGCTGCAAGACAAGCGCCTAGGGGAGACAACTCAGTTTCTTTACTAAATGGAGTGGAAGAGGCACCTTACTCACTCTCACCCGCTCTAATTGCTGCTGTTTTCATCAATTTTTAGGCCTGAATGTTGAATAAGAAATAGAGTTCCTGTTTTAAAAGCACCCTTGGTTCTTCACTCTGTGCAAAGACAATGGGATACAGAAAGAAATCGCAAGCTTTGATCCGGCAGATTGCGGAAGGTGCTCACTGCCTTTCACAGAGACCCACAGGGCAGGATGGGTCTCTGGGCCCATGACACACAGCTTCCCCCTGCTACATCTCAGGTGTTCAGACACATTAGTGGGACGAATTCAGAGGGGTCTTGGGACTCTTCTCCTGGCATGGGGCAAACAAATTGCTATGAAAGAATTATTTTGAAACTCCGGCCTAAACTGCAGAGCAGGAGCCACAGGTCATCCCAATGCAACATTTTTTAATTCCACATCAGTGCTAAATGCATCTAGAATTCTGCAGCAATGGTACTTGACCGTGACCTCTGTTATTGTCCCGGTGACCATTCACTTGTATTTCTTGAGTGAAGAAGCTTCTTTTCGACTTCCAGGATGTGATTAGAGTTTTATCTGCTATATTGAAAAGGCTCCCCTTACAACCTTTTGTTCCAAATGTGGAGAGTTCAGACTTGCCTTGGTTAACAGAAAACTGTTATTTTAATAGCTGAGCAAATTGCTCAGGTTTCTCACAACAAGGCATGTTAATGAATCCTGCTATTATTTTTGCAAACTTTCTTAGAGGGGACCCTGATTAACCCCCAACCTTTTTGAACTGCTGGCCCAGACAGACTCTTCATACGGCAATTATTGCACAGAGTCACCGTTGCCTTTACAAAGGATATGTGATCAAGGGCCACACCAACATTTTGGCTATAGGTGAACTCACATGCAGTATTTTTTCCCAGTGGCCGTCCTTTGCCCTCTCTCCCTATGGCTCTGTCCGGATTTGTGGGCTGGAATCTCCTGCCAGTGCCATTTCCAGTCAGCTGATATGCATCATGCAAAGGGACAAAAGGTGAGCTTTGGAGAGCACCCACTGTGCCAGCAGCTGACGATGATCATTTTGAGGATCATTAGTTAGACAATTTTGAAACCATCTAACGCACACTTTATTCATTTTTGTGCTCTCTAGTTACTTAATATGAAGTGCTCTGAGATGCAAAATTATATATCTTGCTGAAATCTATATATATTCTGCTGTATCTACCCAAGTGTTTTCATCAACTAAACTTGTAAATTCACCTCAAAATACTACACTGAGCTCCTTCAAACAGATTACATTTCCCTTAACCCACAACAGTAGGTAGGAAGGAAATTTTTCCTTCTATAATTCACTATTCAATCTAATTCTTTGAGATTTCTTTCAGATAACATAAACAATCCATAAAATTTGTGATTCTCTGCATACATTCAAAACCCAGCAGGTTTAGTCACTGTTCTATTTGCATTAGCTTGAAGCATAAACACCAAAGACTTAAAAGAATCTCTATTCGGAGCAGGTAAAAAAAAAAAGGCAGAAAAAAAAACCAGCAACAAAAATAACACCTTCCCTCTGCATCTTAATGCAAACGTAAATTTATTTTTATTTTAAGGCACTGGTTGTTTTCTGCTGTTAAATGTACCACAGAGGCTATAGGACAGAAGATTACAGAGATCTGCCATATTCTATGTAACGGAAAAGAGAGAAACATTCGAGGCTCTTGACAGATTATTCACACATTTAAGCATCAGCAGCATCAAGATGCATCAAATTTGCAGGATGAGAAAAACAATGGCTCCTTTTCAGAAGGGCTTGTTTCAGTTCAAAGTTTCCTCTCATTAGCAATAATTCACCAGCAATGAGATTGATCATGTTGTTCAGATTGTACAGAACATTTACATCTCCTCAAGTGTGTGAGAAAGTGCTCCAGGAAGACCCCTACTAGAATAAATCTTTTATCAGACTCTGATGCTGTTTCTGCTCCTAGAGGGGAATCAGCAACCAGCTCAGCTCACCGAGCTTTTACTCCTACAGCTGAGGAGCAAAGGCCTGAAGGACGTGCAGCCAGCTTCTCTAAAAGATCAAAAGTAAAAGACTGAGGTGCTCTGGGGCTTGGGCACATCAAAGAGCTGCGTTCCCATTTTTGCTTTGTTTCACATGTCGCCTTCAAGGACTTGGACCACTGCTCCAACTGGGGGTGGGTCTTTCCACCCAAGAAGTTCTTCCTTTAATGACCACAGGGCGGTTGCCCAGATAAACCTTGCATTTTGTGATCAGAGGTACAGCTTTGTCCCCTTCCACCCCAGTCCCGGGCTGCCTACTGTCCCATCCAGTTGCTTTTAGCAGGTTTTGCTTTTAAGCTTTTTTTAACCGCTTTTTCCTCACCTGTCCCCTATCCCTGCTGCTACTGGGCATTTTCCAAACTCTTCTCAGGTAAGGTACTTGCCTTTAAATCCTCGCCCCTTTTATTTATTACTGCTTTATACTCTTCTGCTCTTAAATTACTGTTCCCTTCCTCCTGTATGACACAAAATTTAGATTTTAAAAAGCCAAACCACAACAAAAATCCCCAACAAGATCTTGTCTCAGTCTTGTAGAATGTCTCCAACCTGCAACCTATGCACACACTGGCAAGGTGTAGATTTGCTCTTTTCTGTACTTAGGTATTTTGTAGCTTTTAAGAGGCAATGAGAGGGAAAAACTGAATGGACATGAAAAATAAAGATCTGCGCCAGCTCATCTTGCTTAGGTTTCTACAGAGCCTGTGCTGGGGAAAAGGTGTTACTCAGATTTAACTCTGAATAAATTGCCTTCTGGATGGCTTAAGCTCCTTCTCCAGATAAAGACAAAGCTTCCCCCATCCCCAGGCAGGATGGTGGTGGTGGTTTTGCAGGAAGCCGCCTGCAGAGGAAATCCACAACCAGATCTTTCCACGCTGGAGCACACAGGGAGAGGTGTCCTTGTGAGAGACAGGACTGGGAATGCGGGGAGGGTGTCTGCAGGGGTTCTCAGACACCTGAGATTGTGTACAGTACAAGTGCAAATCCCAGCTCTACGTGGCTGAGTGGTATTTAAAGCCCACAGAGGTGGCATGTGATGCGTGAACCTCAGGGCTACAGAAGGTTTCCCACAATGAAATTCTTTCCCAAATTGCTTCACTTCTGCTATGTTTTAGCATTAGTGGCACACATCACAATTTGTTTGTCTCTGATGAGTTTGTCACTGTTTAGAGCAAAAATAAAGGCACAAATGGCACTTAGAACTTTCACCAGGCAGATTAGAAGCATTAATTAAAACTCATTTGATTTCAGGCATGATAATTTGTTTTCCTTCGTTCTGCCATCAACAATTTGCTGCCACCTTCTCTTTCCCATGAAGCCTGACTGCAGCAGCCCTTTTAGGAGAGGGCTCAGTTACCAGAATCCAGTGTCTGCTGGCACCAGAGAGGAGGATGCTGGGCCCTTCAGATGGCAAGGAGAGGGTGTCTTCATGTGCTGAATGAGCAGGTCTTGGAGGGAGGACATTGTGCAATTTGAAATCCTATTCAATCATCAAATCTTTCTTCTGTTCACTACTGTCTAGAGAACTCTTTGAAAGATTTAAAGCTTTTTTTTTTTTAAGAAAGAAAAAGTACAGGTATTTTGATCATTGCACAGGGAGAAAAACTTTCCTCAGATTTCCCAAAGCTTAAGTTCTTGTCCTGTGAGATTACAGCAGGCTGTTTCCTACATAGCTAAAGGGAAAAACAAAACCTAAAATAGAACAATAAGCCCCCAAAGGCCCCACATCTACAAATGAAGAGCAGGAAGCACATGAAGAACTCAATGTGGGGAGCAACTTGGTGGGTCTGCCCAGAGAAATACCAGCACTGCCCCTACAGGGCCAAGCCATGAGAAAAAACCACAACAATTTGTAAGGCAAAGGAGGCTTAAAGGAGGAAACAAACCCAAACCTCATTTCTAGCTGTACCACAGAGAAGACAAAAGTGCCAATCATTTTTCCAAACACTGTAATCTGAAGTGGCATTTTCTGTTCATTTTTAATCAAATGGATTGTTTCCCTCCTCAGAATGGTGCTGAGCCTTTTAACATAGCTGCAGAGCAAGACACTGCTAATAAATATTTAAAGTCTCAGAGCTTTAAGTGAAAGGAAGGATTTGTTGGATAATATTTCATTTCCCTTAAACTGTTTATTCACCATTAAAATTGAAAATTTCAATTTTATGGGGATTGCTGAGAGAGCTGATGTTCAGGCATTTCCACAAAAAACCCAAGAGTCAGGAAGGCACTCTATAAATAACCACCTTGGAAATAAACTTCTGTGAATTGGACATAACCCAGATGAGATTTTCAAGTGTGTTGTAAATTACCCACAGCCAGGGCATAGGTCAAAAGTATTTACTAGCATTGAGCTTCATTGCTCACACGTACCTGGCAGGAGTGTTTTAACCTGGAGCAGAGAATACAGAGGCCTGAGGGTCAGTATGGCTCCCCTCCAGCCGTGGGTGTTATTTATTCCTGTGCTGACAGAGCAGCCTTGTCTCCTGGCCTTGCACTAGTGCAAATGGCCATACCAACCAGAGGCCTTGCCTGAATTTCCGAAACAGAGAATATTCCTAGGACAGGGTAGAAATGCTGCTTTTTAAATGCAAAACTTTCAGGACATCTGCAGTAAAGTTTAAATTAGCAGCTTCAGCTGAGAGTTCAACCAGTGCAAATCTGGTGGAGCCCCATCACACTCTGTGCAATCACCTCGGGTTCCAGCCCTCATCTGCCCTCTGCATCCTACTGTCCATCCATCCATCCATCATCCATCCACCCATCCATCCATCATCCATCCATCCCTCCATCATCCCTCCATCATCCGTCCATCCATCCCTCCATGCTCTTGCTGTCAGAGCTCCCAGCATCATGACAGATCTTCATGTCAGAAGGTTCCTTCCACCATCAAGGAGGTGCCTGCCCCATACACCAGTGAACATCACCCCTCTGAAGCTACCCTGAGTACCCAGCTGCCATCCTTCCTGATCTTTCAAAGCAGTGCCTAAGCAGTGCAGAGGAGTTTGGCTGCCACTCCTGGCGAATTTGGCTGCAAATTAATCTTCATAGCAGAGCTCTGCTGGCTCTGGGAACTGGCAAGTCGGAGCATCCATTAGTGAGCACTGTTAGCAGGAAAAGCACTCCAGGGCACTGGGTCAGGCAACAGAAGAGAAAACCCAAGTAGGTCACATTCACTAAAAACTCCAATTCATTCTTAACTATTCATCATATCATACACCTCTGATGGGCCTGGGATTTCAGGACAAAAATTGCAGTGTCTCCCTCTGGAACCAGAGCAGTGGTTTCATTCATCCTATGTGTTGATGTGAGTGGACAATGGAGACTGTGCAGTCCCTCTCTCTGAATATCACTGCCTCTTGCAGCAGGTCCAAGAGTCCTGGGGAGGGCTCTCAGCATCTCCAGCTCCTCTGAAGTCAGTCAGCTGAAGGGATGCTCTAAGGCCACAATTATTAAGCAGAGAACAAGCTTTGAGTGCCACTGCTTCAAGTACCCGTGACTCAGGGAGCTGGTTGGTGGTGTCAGTTAGGGATGCACAGCTTAGAAATATCCCTCTCTCTTCTCTGCATATCCTCCCCTTGCATTTCAGTGTTGATACCACAGACAGTTTTGTTCCTAAAGGGCAAGAAGGCAAACTGTAAAGAGCAGGAAGAAAGGGAGGTGGGAAAAGTGAATAGGACACAAGGATGCCCTGAGACAAGGAGAAGATAAAAACTACAGATGAAATATAATTAAGGCAAAGAAAAGGAACAAAGGAATAGCCACAAATGTTGGCTTAGAAAATGGGCAGAACAAGAACACAAGGTTATTACTTTAAGCTCAGCATTAGGTGCAAGAGCTTTGGCTGTGGTGGGTTTGGATGTGCTGGTTGAGACTCATTTCACCCCAGTTTGAACTACCCAACAATAAAGTTTGACATACAATGTGATCTGTCAATTGAGGCTGCTTTTCTAGTTAGCAGAAAAGGAAAGAAAGAGACACCTCCCTCCTCCAACAGTAGGCATCAGAGCAAGGCACAGTGAATCCTCTCCTGTCAGTGAAGAAGGAATCAAGCTCAGCTGGATGCAAGCCTGGGGCAGGACAAGCCTCTATCTCACACACGTGCCTGGCCTGACAGGGGTTGTGTCATCTCATGCCAAGACACAGCAGCAAGCCAGATTTTCAGCTTATATTTAATTTAGCTCTTGCTCTGCACACTGATGTTTGAGCCTGGTGATCTACCTGACCCATCAAAACCGGCAAGAGCTGAGCTTTCTTTCATGGCTTTATCCAGAGTTTGAAGTGGAGATGGGGAATTCTAAATTTAGAGTGGCTTCAGCAGCACGCTGTGTCTACCCGTGCTTGCACTCTGCTTTCTGAAAAGATGATGACCAAACCAAATCCAGATTTCCTTTTAATCTGGCCTATTTTAAATCAAACTGCAAAGAAAGATACTAAAGCTGCTACTGTGAAACGTGCTGCTCCATGAATTAGTAATTGTGTTTATTGTCTACATTGGGGATTTTTCGCCTGTGTTGCTGTTTTCTTACTGCCACTCAACATGAGGAGCTTTTATTTGAATAAGACTATTTCAAAGCACTTTTACACTCATGTAGAGTCAGGGACTTATTTACTTTCTGACAGTTACTTGCTTCCTGTAAATATTTCACAGCCACAGGACCTCCCAGATGAAACCAGAGCTTGCTCTGTGCTCCTGTTCAGGAGTCTAATTAAAAACGGAATAAAATGGGAGGGATGGAGCTAAGTACTAACTGCAATGGATGTATCTAGAGGGAATTCAGCAAGGGAGCCTTTCTTGGCACAATTATTGAAGCATAAAAGCAGAGGAAGAGTGCCCAACACAAAACTGAAAGCCCTGAGATTGATAAGGAGAGGAGAGGCTTTGAGAGATGGGAGAGCCAACACTGCTTCTGTACAGACTCTGCTGCCACCACTGAAAAGTTGATCCTCGTTGCTATTTCACATCACTGAGCCCAGACACCTCCTTTGGCCTAAATCCCTCCCACAGCACAGAACTGAAGTCAGCATCTCCACGTGCCTGTGATCCCACCAGCCCAGAGCCACCCCCACGGGGACGAGGGCTTCTGAAGCCCACCTGGAAAGCTCAGGGCATATCCTCACCCGGGAGAGGTCACTGATGGCCAAACACACCTGAGTATCTCTCAGGCTGTGGGACTTTTACCAGTGCTGGTACTTTCCCCAGAACGTTAATCATTACAACAGAATGACCAGCACTGCAAGGGACTCCATGGCTGTGCTGCCTTTATATTTGCATAATTTCCCACAATCAGAGCTGCAGAAAAAAAACAGGGACTCCAAAGTAATCAAATAAAGATCAAGCACTACTTCCCCTGTTCTGGGTTTTTTTTCAGAGATATCTTGTTTGCTCTTGGTTAAGGGAAGATTACTTAGCACAGCTGTCTAGAGGGCAAGGGCAAATTGCTTCATGTTTTGAGTGAGGATTTTTCACTTAAAAGAGAGCATTTGGAGACAAGGGAGATTATGAACAATCCTTTAACAAGATCCTCAAGCCATCAGGCTGTTTAACATTATTGATCAGTGCAGCCAGAGCACATTTTTAAAGAAATCTATCAGATCAAAATGGAAATAGATTTCTTGTTCTGACTTCTCACAAGCTTCATTTCACTTTGCAGCAGAGAGCTCCTCTGAAAGAAAGGCAGCCTCCAGGTCAGGGTGGTGACCCTGCCAGGAACATGCTGCCCTGCAGCCCTGCCAGCTCCCTCTGCCTTGGGCACGAGCACAGGCCCAGCAACCACTCGTGTGGGATGCTTCTGTTCCAACAAAAGGGAGTATTTCAACAAAAAAACCCCAAACCACATCAAACCAGAAGAGACGTCTCCTAACAGCTCATTGCTACAGCAAGCCTATTTAATAGGAAGGAACATCACTTGGGTGTTATTTTAAATACTCTTTCTTTGGGAACATAGAACACTCACTCAAAATCCATCCAGATCCGATCGATGTCACCTGCCTAAACAACAAAGCTTTCATCTCCAAAGGGCCCGTGGTGGGGATCACAATTCTGAGGATTTGTTTGCAAAATAAATAAAAAGAAGCACTTTGCTTTCAGATTAGTGCCCCAGAAGTTGACAGCAATAGTAGTAAACAATAGAAATTATTTGTATTAATAGCCATGTTTATTCTAATGATGTTGGCATTCTCTGTGAAGATTAATTGGCAATAATGTTGCAAAAACTATTACAATTGAAATATGCACCATAAACCTAAAATAATTTGACTTACCTATGTTCTAAAGTAAAATATTTACAGTAATGAGATTCTAATTATCCTTTGTTATGGCAGGCCATTCTCCACACTCCTTTTTATTGATAGGAGATGTATGGCTTCAGCATTTTAGCTCAGTTTATTTTCTCACATTTGCATTTCCTTATGCACAGAAAATGAGAGGCGATCATTACCTTCTTCACTCTGCATTCAATTTACATCAACAGCACATTACCTCATCCTAACTCATTTATCAACCACAGAAATTTGATAACAAAAGCTACTGTCAGAGATTAATAAAGATCATTTCAAATGGAGCAAGAAGAAACAAGATGAATTATAGGTTTCAGGACCTTTTGTTTGCTCAAGAAAAGGAAGATAAAGGATTTTTTCCACCTAGACAAGACAGATCTCACGAGGCTGCAACTCATATTCAGCATCTCCTCTTCACCTGCAGCTGATGGGTCTGTGTTGCACACAGAGGTAACTCCAAATACCCATGAACCATAAATGTCTGCGCCCTCTGCCTCACAAAGGAACATGCTTAATTTTCTGGACTGAGTGCACAGAATTTATGGTCCATAAGCTCGAGCAAAAACTTTAACAACTATCCAAGGGCTACTGCAGCCTCAGAGCAATTAATGGTGCTCCAGCCTGGGAGACTCCGGCACCTCCAGCAGGGCACAGACCCCAGGCTCCTGTGATGGTGTTTGCCAGCTTGTGAGCACCCCCAGTGCCACGGAACACACCCTGGCTTCCCTGGTACTGATGGAAGCAGAACATCCATCTGGCTTTGCTGGGAACTGGAACATCTGGGGACCTTAAATTAAAGGGTTACCCAGTCAGTAAACAAGCACTTGCACTTTGGAACTATTGACTGAGCTCCGCCACCCGAACAAGCTGTCAGCGAGAGGTTTGGGCAGTGAGAAGATGGCAAATATCCCTCTCATACTCTCCATTTGTCTTCTGGGAGCCTGTCTTGGTGATGAAAACACAGGTGAGTTCATTTAAAACTGAGCAAATCCTTCACTTTTGGGTACAGGATGTTACAGACACTGGCTAAGGGACAGTTTGTCACTTGGTAGTGGGACAGCTTGTGCAGTCTTGTAAGAGACAACAGCTCAGAGGCATTGCTGCATTTTACAGCTCTTCTTTAAAGCTCTGGTTCTTTTCTGGGGGAATGAAATAATAGCTTTTATGCTGATTTTATACAGCATGTGTCACAGGGATTAATTTTAAGAATGGTTTTTTCCTTAGATTTTTTGCAACTTTAAGCTTTCAGAGCTCAATTCAGCCATTTTAGAAGGCACACACAGAGGGGAAAAGGGGAGAGCGCTGCTGGTGGGTGACAGTCACACCTCTTCATGTGCCATCACTTTGTCCTGGAGAACAAAAAAGTGCTCACATCCATAAAACACTCATTGGATTTGCCACTGCGAGGATTGTTTAAAGCCAAACCCAGCGTGATTTTAACAAAGACTGTAGGATGCAGCCAAAGCTGTAGACAAGACAGAGCAGTTGATGGATGTGGGCAATCACACATAGTAATGCAGGCTGTTGCTTGATTTATCTGTAGCAGCAACAGTTCCAGCAGAGGCTGGTTCACATCCAGTGCGAGTTCTTGTTTGCTGCAAGGCTGCCCTTTCTTCTTTCATTAAAACATTGCTGGAAACAGGTGAAAAAAAGGCTCTTTCCAAAATATTTGCTTAGCAATGAAAAGTGAGCAGACCTTCATCCTGTTGCCACCACCCGCCCAAGGTGTACCCCCTATGAAGTACAGCGGACAGGACAGGTGTGCCCTGCCAGCACCTGGCCCAGAGACCTGTCTCTCAGATTCTGGTTCAGAAGTTGGTAAATGGTGTGTGAGTGTATTCTCAGTGTGAGGATGGTTTTCAGCCCGGTGAGTGCCATTCCTGTCACCCCACAGGGCCTGCAGCCTTCAGTCCAAATCAAGTTTTGCTTGTAAAGCAGCCTGTGGGATCAGTAAGCAATGGAGAGAGCTTAGAGGGACCTGAAGGGAGGTAAAGCTGCATTCATTAAAATGAATTCTCTCAATTAAATGGGTTAATTGCAGCAGGTGCCTGGCACATCCCACCGGGAAGAGCTGCAGGAGCGTTTCTGATGCAGCTGCCTTGCTGCACGCAGGGCCATGTTCTGGGCACTCAGCACGCGGAGAGGGCACAGAACCAGGGAAGGCTGCTCCATCATTCCCTCCTGAGCCTCTCCTGCCCAGCTTGGGGTAACGCCAGAGGCTGCAGCCCATGCCATGAGGAGGAGGAGGCAGGTTGGGGTGGCTGGCGTGGGCTTGTTCATGTCCTACACGTAAAGCACAACCCTGCAGGGGATGCGGTGCCTGGAACAAGCCTGGCTTCATCCGAAGCCACTGCTTTAGCCATCAATGTCTACTGCCAAACTGTTGGGGTGCACTATGCGCTGGAAGAGAGATAGGCCCTCAGGGCCTATCTCTCTTCCAGCGCATAGTGCACCCCAACAATAAACTATTAGATTAAGGTCAGGATTCTAACACACTCCATTTTAACCAAAACCTTGCTAGCACGAGGAAGGCAGAGGGGCAAGCTTGCTGTACCGGGGTTAGAAGCGCTGCCGAAGCTGTTAGCTCCGTCTCTCGCACAGACACCTGTCAGTGAAGGGGCTCCTTGCACTGCGGGTGGCCTGGTGTCAATCAGACCAACCTGCCCGCGGCTCCCGAGAGCTCCACAAAACTCATCTTCTGCAGGCTCAGCGCGGCTGATGGGGAGCAGGACTCGGCCATGAGAAAGGATGAGGGGCTGGTGCTCGTCCCTCGGTCTCCTCTCTCCCTGCCTGGCCAAGCTCATGGTGTCCCCAGCCCTCAGTGGGGCCGGTCCAACAGGGGCCCGACCCTTCCTGCGCAGAGCCCCCACATGAGGCTCCCCGTCCCGGGTGGCCACCACAGCGCCAAGAGCTGCTCTACCGTGCCATCTGGTGACAAAAAGGGACATGCTGAGCGTGCTGCGGGAGGGTGGAGAGAGAGGAGAGGCCGGGGAAGCAAAGCAGGGAGATCCCCCGGGTGAATGATGTGTTTCACGGGTGGGCGAAGAAGAGCCCTCAGCAGAGGTGGGGTTCTCCAGGAGGTGGGTCAGGAGCAAACCCTGTCGGGGTCTGCCACAGGACAGCCACTGCTGCTGTCCCTGCTGCCGGGAGAACACCCATGCCGGCACCGTGACGGGACTGCCCCTCAGCAGGCAGCCACCACGGCAAGGCTGGTGGCCGCTGTGGCCATCCCACCCGGACTGGGGGCCCTGCAGTGCCAGCAGCTCTCGCTGGTGGCCGTGCCCGGGAGCGTGGCCAGCTGTAGAAGGTGGATACGAACACCCCGCTGCCAGGACGTGGCCCAGGGGCTGAGGAAGGCTCATGTCACCCCTCCTGGCCAGCAGGAGATGCTGCGACGCAGGGCCGGGGGCAAGGATGAGGAGCAGGGAGAGAAGTGAACGGCCCCTGGCTTCCAAGGGCCACAGCTGCTGCGGAGGCAAATGGCCTTTCACAGCCAGCACGGGCACACGCAGTTAGAGCAGGACAATTTCTGTGTCCAAACAAGACCTCACCAAGCAGCAGCATGAAAAAGCCTATTATTTTCCCCTCTCAAACAGCTTATTCCAGTCTGTGCATCTGTGGTGGGAGATTCTCACACCATCTGCTTTAGGGTATTTTAAGCATCAAACTTAAGCACTCCCGATCACCCTCTTGCCATCAGTCATTTCTGCCTATTGGCTATTTTAACGTTTGGCTCTCCAGATTTGATCCTTTGGATTACACTTAAGTTGGGCAATAAAGGAACCTGAGGTCCACAATAACACTCCTGAAATGTCCCTGGCCACGGGGCAACAGGGAGGTGCACACCTGGAAAGGGCTCTCTGGGAGAACAGAGCCCATCCCAGCTGCAGCACCCACGGCACGGGCTCCTCCCCAGCCCCTGTTTCTGTCCCAACTGCAGTGTTCATCGAGAACAAAGAGGCGAGCTCGGTTCTGCAGAGGCAAAGGCGAGCCAACTCAAACAGGCTGGAAGAGGTTATTCCTGGGAACCTCGAGAGGGAATGCATAGAAGAAAAATGCAGCTATGAAGAAGCCCGAGAAGTGTTTGAAAATGAAGAGAGAACGGTGAGTATCGCTGCTGCAAAATGGCAGCACCTTGTTCCCTCCAGCCCACACCTCTACGAGTCCTTCAGGTGGGGCACAGAGGGGGAAGAGGAGGGAACAGCAAGGAGAAAACTTACAGGGCCAAGGGCAGCATCTGGCATGGTTGATTCTCATTTGTGCTCCATCAGTTGGGCTGGGGAACTGCTTTAGAAGCTTTATCAGTCACCACTGGGATTATGGAGGTGGTGGTTTCCCTGCAAGTCCTTTCCTTCAGCTTTGGAGCCATCCCGGTACTACTTCAGTCAGACAGCACCCAGAAATTAGAAAACAAAGGAAACTTTTTTTTTTTCCCTTTGCAGATGCAGTTTTGGCAAACATACATTGGTAAGAGCTGCTTTCTTCATGTTCTAATGCCTAATATTCCTCTCTCAGTGCATAGAGCTGATGTCACTGTAACGAATGTATTTCAGCATCCAGAAACTGAGTTATGACAGAGCCAGTCAGAACCTTGCACTCCAAATCCTGCAGCCACCCAGCCTGGGCCTGTCCCATTGGTATAGAAATGGCAAGCCAACAAAAAAACAAAGATGTCTTAGTGTTTTATTTGTTCAAGCAGGGGTTTTTTGAAAAAATTTCAAAAACCTCACAGAACAAAACCAGTTCAGGCAGACTACTGGATCTCACTGAGCCCAGGCCATGCTCTGGGCTTCAGTTTCAGCTGTGTTACAGAGTAAAATACCACAGCAATAATTAACACCCCTTCAGCAAACAGCAAATGCTCTGTTCTCAAGCAGAGATCTCCAGATAAGGCACAGCCTTGTGAAAGCACAGCGTGAATCCCTAGAAATGCCATATTAAAGTGGAGACTCAACATGATCATAGCAAACAGCTGTTTGCAATTCACACCACTGCTCCCAAACCCTTGCTTCACTGTTTTCTTTCCACATCTACTTCTTCCTTTTCAATCTCCATCCCCAACGACTCCTTGGTCCCTTAACAGAAAGATTTCAATGCCCACTACAACATCTGAAACTAATTTTAAGGACATTTCAATAAATTAACTGTTTCATAGATTGGCAAAGTGCCCAGAACATCTCACAAAAAAGCCTTAAATAATTCAGATTACTCAGTCCAGGCTATAAAATAAAAACATTACATTTGCACTGTAGGACTGTCCTCCGAAAAAACAGCTGATGAAACTCAACACTGCATTTGTTTCCCTGCCACTATAACAAATTAGCTCATCAAAAATAAGGAATGCCATATATTCCTCTGTCATCCGAAGCAGCTGGTTTACTGTTCGGCGTGCGAGCTGCTATTCCCAACATGTGCAGCCCACAGGAGCTCACCCCTTGCACAGCACCCAGCCCCAACTGCCCTCACCAGGCAGCTGCAATCCTCACCTTACAGGCAAACCTCAACACCATGGCTCAGACAAGCCCAAACCATTTTACTCCTGTTTGCATTTTTGCATTCCAGCCCATTCCTGAAAACCCCATTAACTGCCACACTTACTGGCAGGACACAAACACAGCAAGACCTTCCCCTTTCTCCATGCCTTGGCACAAGCATTTCAAAGGGCATCCCCCATCATTTAACATTGCTGATTTATTCTTCCAAAGTGTTAGATCACCAGTTTTGCACTAGTGAGTATTTTCATTAGAGCCTCAGGTCCTCAGCTGGAGGTAGCTGTGAAAATAATAGCCCTGGCACACGAGGAAAAATCTAGACCAGGTAACAGTAGTACAAGACTGAGAAAGAAAGAGCAACGGTGAAGGTTCTCAATCTCAAACCTCACAGAGAGGTCTCCGCACCCCAGTAGACAGACCCAAACATTCACAGAACAGCCGTAGTGTTAAAAGAACCCAGGTTAGGACACTTAAAGCATTCTTGAAGTAGCAAACCTTCTAAACTTGTCTAATTTGGCCAAGACTTGAGGTCCTGTTGAGACGTTGCATGAGGGCGACTGAAGAAGGGTTCTGCTGAAAGGAGCAGGATTAAGCCACAGGGGACAGGGGACACATCTGGGACTACAGTAAAGCCCTGCTGCTGTTACCCCAGTGCTGACACTGTCTACTGCACACTTGGCTGCGAGGATCTGGCTTATTCTCCATTGTAAAGAAGGAGGCTGTGCTGTCTCTTGTTCGGCTTGCACAGAGCGAGGCTCCAGCATGTGGTGGGCACCAGCCGTGGAGGACCCTCGTGTTTGTTAACTCTCCTGTCTTCTCTCCAAGATGGAGATCAGTGCAACCCC
Organism: Rhagologus leucostigma; assembly: GCA_013397725.1. Classification (NCBI taxonomy): domain Eukaryota; kingdom Metazoa; phylum Chordata; class Aves; order Passeriformes; genus Rhagologus; species Rhagologus leucostigma. The sequence goes on along the minus strand of VZTD01004794.1, from coordinate 185,315 downwards.
AATCCCTGCAAAAACGGAGCCACTTGCAAGGACCAAATAAATTCCTACGTGTGCTGGTGCCCAGCTGGGTATGAAGGCAGGAACTGTGAGATAGGTACGTACCAGGGGCTCCTCCAGTGGCTGTGCTGCTCTGCTTGAAACCCCACGGGATCAAAGTGGGGTCAGAGTCTCACCCTGTCAGGGGGCTGTTTCAGACGCATTTTGCTTTGTTGTAAGGCTCTGCAGGAAAGTGTAAATTCAGCCTGTTGGCACTGGGGATTGCAGGGGGACACACTTGGGGATACTGCGGTGGATATCTCTGGTCCTTCCCAGCCCCCAGTGCTCCACTTCTGCCAAGCACCTGCTCTTAATGGAGGGTTCAGTGGAGACTCAGAGGCTCAAGGTCTTTTGTTCAGCTGTGGCTGCCAGGGCAAATGTTGACACAGAGCCCTTCCTTTATGTCCCCAGCACAAGCCTTTCTGGGACTGCTCACTCAGGGACAACCTGCTCACCTGCTGAGAGCAGCAGTTTCCCACAGACCCCATGGAGCCCCCATTCTCCCAGTCCTCTTTCCCTTTCTCATGCCAGGCTGGGCAGCAGGTGCTGGGCAGGGCAGGATTATCCCAACTTCCTCTCAGTGGCACTCTGCTTAATTAATAATTATAATTATCAGCAGCAACCTTGATTCCAAAGACAAATAAAAGGCAAATATTTTCCTGATGGGTTGAGGAGTTTATGGAAACCAAACAGCTGATAATTTAAGAAAGAGGGATATTCAGCTCTTATATTTATAATATAATCAGGGGCTGTGCAACTCGCATAATATGCTAGACTCACTGTGCTAATAAAAGATTCTCTTTCTAGTTGTATTTCTTCTCTGGCAAGAGAGGAGTGTACGTTAAAAAGAGCATTTCAAAGTTGCATCAAATTTAAATAGTCTCATTGCAGATTTCTTGGGGAACTGAGACAGGAGCAAAAATAGAGCTGGAAGTGAGGCGTGAAGAAGAGCTCTGTAAAAATAGCAAATGATGGCATTAAAATGGCTACAGGAAGGGAGGTGTCCTTGAGGAAGTAGGAGTGGAGTTAATCTGCTGTGAAGTTATTTGAAAACTCACTGAGAATTGCAATGTCTTCTGCAGATTCGTGGTTTCCCACCTCCAAGGTATCCCCACCACAGAGGAGTGAGACGTGGGGTGGGAAAAGACAGGTGCAAGTCACAGAAATCTCACTCTGCCTCAGGCTGGGACTTGTTTCATCACACATCCTGCTGAAATGGGTCTTCCAAGCCAGGCTGTGATGATTGATTGGTACGTCAGGAAGAACATAAGGCTTGTCCTAAAGTTTTAATTCAGAGCCCAGCAATGATCCCAGTACAAAGCCCTGCCTGGGTGCAGGGTTTGCTCCAGTCTGATACACGGTGTTCTCCCCCACTGCCATAAGCACGGGGTGGGGAAAGCAGCACAGCAGTGGGGAAATCACGTAGCTTGTGACCAAATATTTGCAAGAGTCCTTTAGGGTCAGGCTGCCAAATTTCAGGCAGGACACAGCTGTTGGAGGCAGGAGGCTGTGCCGGGGCTCTGTGGGGCTCTATAAACTCCTCAACCTGCCTGCTCAGAGAAGTGCCCGCTGCTCCTTCACTATGAGCAGGGATGGGATTGTCCTTCTTCCCCATCTCCTTGCAAACAATCATCTGCTTTCCAGAGTCTGGGTCAACCATGGGTAGTTACTGAGCCCAAAACCCCGAGTCTCGACAAATCTCTGACCAGTTGTGTTTCAAAAGAGCTCTCACAGTTTCGTTTTCATTTCTTTCAGACTTCACTTGTGCTATTAAAAATGGAGGCTGCAAGCACTTTTGCAGTCATGACCCCCCACAGAAGGTTGTGTGTTCCTGTGCTGCTGGCTATAAACTTCATGAAGATGGAAAGTCCTGCGAACCTACAGGTTAACATTTAAACTGTTGTTAAGAGATTTGGGTTAAAGTTTTCAAGGCCTTGTCCTGGATTTAGGTGTATGAATTTCACAGATTTGCAGTATCCTGTTGGAAACCTTGTTGCTTGTTTTCCTGCTTAGCAAATGTAGAGCCCGACCCTGCACTTTGCCGAGGGCAGCTGCGGGGTCTGGCTGGAAGGATTCAGTGTAAACGTCCCTTTTTTAGCCTAGGTGGGTGGAGAGGGAGGGTAATTGTCCAGGAATTTGTTCAAAGGCAGATGCTTGTTTCAGATAGCTGCTCACACAGGCTCCTCTCCCACTTGCAGCCATCTTACAGTTGTAACTATGGATCAGGAGTTTTCTGAAGGCAGAAAGGTGGTGTTCAGCCACACCAGCACCCAGCTAGAGCTCACTCCCGTGTTCGTCCAGTAGGAACTACTAGTTAGTTACTGATTCTACACTGAGGATGCTCTGAACTTTTCAGAACAAAGGAAGATTTTGCCTACTGTAAATCCTTCTGATGGTTCATTTCATGGCTGGTCATCACCCAGTGTCTTATAATTACCTGAGTTGGGTAGGTACAAGTGAAGCTTTGTGGTGGTGCTGCCCTCCCAACATTGTGCATCTGCAGAGACCCTCAGTGAGAACCAGACTGGCTTTAGCTGTTATATTGAGTGGGGTGGAAGGAAAATGCATTGCTTGAGGCTGCAGCTTCACAAAGGGCTAACGAATAGCTGGTTCTTGTTATATTCCCCAGCTTTACCCTGCTCCTAGACAGTTACAATACCCATAACTACACTGACACGTGCAGACCCAACCCACCACAACACAGCAAATTAACTGGGCATGAACATCTCAGAAGCACATCTGGCAGAGAAGAGACTGAGCAGATAAATATTTTGTCGTCTAAAGTCAGTTCAACATTTGATGTTAGCCCTTTTCTAACACCTGAGTGCAGTGGGTTTGCACACCCAAGCTTGCATGCAGGCACCTGCACAGGTGAGCTCTGACAGCTACAGCAAGGAACACCCTGACCTCCTGAACGTGCTGGCTGTCAGCAGTCAGTGCAGGAAGTATCCTAGGCTGGGAATCCTGTTAACAGAGACCATCAAGAGCTCAGGCCTGTGTTGCCCAACAGGCTGTATCACTTTCACTGGACCAGAAAGGTTTACAGTCAGCAAGATCATCTTTCAGGTTGGGTGACTGCCCTTCCTGCGAAAGCTTAGCTTTTGTTGGCTCTGAAACCTTCCTTTCATAGGCTATCCTTGCAGGTACCACTTTCCATCAGTCAACACTCATTTAAGTCCTGTTCCCAAAGTGAACTGTTTAAAAATAAAGGATGAAGTCTCAGTAGGTCACACTCACATCTGATTTTACACTAATGTTTGTTTGCTCAGTGCTTCTGAAAGCTTTTCAGATGAAAGACAATGCCTGGTGCTATTTACTATTTTGACTGCCACTACCAGCAGGAATTCGGCACACACTGCGTGGGAGAGAATGGGAAGAGCTCGTCTGAAACGAGCCTACAGATGAGATCTTCATTAACAGAGAAAATATACAACTCTAGGAAGAGTTTATTAATGTTTTCTTCACCTTGGTGCCAAGCAGGATTATCTGTACAATTGGCAGACATCATTTCCTGCCCTCTCCCAGCTGGCTTTTTATTGTTCTGGAGTCATTGCTGTAGAAATGCCGGCCAAGCGCCCGGCTGCCCAGCACAGGATTCCCAGGTATGCAGCACAGCATCCGGCCAAGAGCAGGCACAGCTGCCCCAGCCCATCAGGCACGCGTGCTCAACACAAGCCTTTTTCGCTTTTAAAGCTGTTCGGATGTCATTTCCAGAGCCCAGAAACAATCTATGCTTTTGCTACTTCTACAAATCACCCGCACTGCGGCTCCGAGGCACAGGCACGTGTGCACAGGGTGTGCATGGTCGGCCCACAGCCCTGTGCTGGTCCCAAGCGGTGCTGAGGTGAGGCAGCATTTGCCTCCTCGCGTGCCGCTTTGGTCACCGTAACTCGGTGTGACACGGCCAGCCGCAGCTGTGACTGTTTCTCTCCCAGTGCCCTACCCCTGCGGGAGGATCACGGCTCCTGAGGCCAAGAGGAAGCTCACCCGATCCATGAACACCTTCGAGCACTGGAACATCACCGGTGATGACCCTGACGATGCCCGTGACGAGGCGCCCGACAACGCCACGGAAACCAGCACTGCTGCCACCACGAGGATCACCCCCGTGCTCAGGACGGGCACGCGCGTGGTCGGCGGGTCAGACAGCATGAAAGGAGAGGTGCCCTGGCAGGTACCGGCTGTTTCTGCAAATCTCCTGTAACCCCAGCAGTCGCGTTCTGAGTGCGGGATCATCTTACTTTTAAATACCCAAAGCCTATCTCTGAGGTTGATTGGCTTCCTGAGAAGCCTCACAGGAACACAGCTTCTTTCCATACACAGTTTTATGCCACAGCAACAAAACTTGCCTGGATGGGGCTCTCCTCTGGTAAAAAAAAACCAGGAGTCAGAGTCACAGCAGCTTTACCTGGTGAGGCACAAACGGTGGAGCTACAGCACCAGATTGCCCAGTAGTCCATGAATGTACCGAAAGTAAGCTGAAGGCTGAGGGAAGGGAGTTTTGCACGGTACAGTTTTGCAAGGAGCAATGTAACTCATTTTTTGGCTCCTTCAGTTCCAGCAGATCATAGAATCATCCAACAGTTTGGGTTGGAAGGCACCTTAAAGATCATCTAGTTCCAACCCCCTGCTGTAACCAGGGCCACCTTGCACTGGTCCAGGTTTACACAAAGCCGTGGGTGTGATTTCCCCCTGTTCCCACAGGTTTTGCTGGTGAACAGCCACGGCTTGGGCTTCTGCGGTGCATCCATCATCAACGAGAAGTGGGTGGTGACGGCAGCGCACTGCCTGAAGCCGGGCTACACCCACAACCTCACTGCCGTGGCAGGTGAGCACCCTGGGCAGGAGGGGAGGGATGTGGGACAGGGCTTGCAGGTCAGGACCGGCGTGGCACAGGACACTGTGACCATGGTGATGGGCAGCAGCGGGACACACGCTGCTGTAGGGCCTGACACAGGCTGCTCTAGGGCACAGAAGCCCCAGCTGTAGGTTGCAACATTTCATCAGTCTGGTCCCTTCAGGTGCCACCACCTCTGGTAGGAGCAGTGAGCTGGGTCTGCCGTGGTCCCAAAGCCACAGAGCTGCTGGACCACAGTGTAAACACAGCTCAACCTGGCCACGGGCAAGCTCACCTGAGCCAGAGGCTCATCCAGGCAGCTTTAAAGCCCAGTGGAGTTCAGTTAAAATACTGCCTCATGGGATGTGATGGATTTTTGTCTCTGCTGGCCACTCAGGCCGCACTGGGTAGTTCTGCTCTTCTTGGAGCTCACACTGTGTTTTCACACCACTCTCAGAGAATGGATTTGTGTTGCTGGCTCAAGAGGGGCAGCAGCAGCCTGAATATCTCCTTGCAAGGAGAAGATGACTACTTTTACTCCTAACTTTTTGCAAGTAAATATAATTCATGTATTAAGGCAGAGAAACTGGGTTGGCATGTGGGAAAGTGTGCTCGTACAGCAGAGTCTTGGGGAGTCACACAGGGCTGTGTGGCCGTGCTGCACAACACATGATGCTGCTGCTCTAAAACTCAAATTTGTATCTGTTTCAGAAAGGGTGTTTCTCTCTGACTAGTGGTACCCAGCTGTGCCAGACCTCCTGCTCAGCATCCTGCTGATAATTCAGCGTGGGGCCTTGGGAGCCTGGTGGTGACACCTTTCTGCGCTGTGGCACAGTCAGCTTCCCCAAACCATTTGTTTCTCCCCAGTATGAATCTTACATAGGTTGCACCGATAAGGTACAGGAGGGGAGCAGCGATGCGGTCAGTAATTGCTTCCAGCAGCACTGAGAGGAGGCATGGAAGATTCATGCTTTTTGTGTAAGCGCTATATAATGTATTAGTGACAAAAATGACATTTTACCCAAGCCTTGACACGCTAAGTTTATACCTGCATGAATGAGCTCGTCAAAAGGCTCCAGCTACATCCCGTTAACGAGGCTGAGCTCCTGAGCAGGCCTGGCTGCCTCCTGGAGGCTGAGTGCCTTGGGGCTGGGCACCACTGCCCGGTGCTGGCAGGATGAGGCTCACAGCTTGCATACAGTATTTTTTGCTATCTGCTCCCCAGCAGTTTTGCTGGAAAGCCCAGCACAAAGCCCAGCCTTGCACCCACTGATGTGGGAAAGTACCAAATACCAAGTGCAAAAACAACCTCTCCACAGAAGCACATTTCCACCTGATGAGAAGTTTTGTGTTTGCTGCATCTACAGGCAGACAGCCTCTCCTTTCAGGCTCTCTCCTGCACGGCACACACTTCCTCCATTTAGAACACATTATCAGCCAAGTCCCCTCACACTCCCTTCACACTGCTCTGCGGCACCACTGGGTTTCCAGGGCAGGATTTTGGCCAGACAGCAAGTCATGAAAGCAAAACATGATTTTGCAGGGCTGCAGGACTATTGAATTTGTGTCTGCACCATGTACACTGCATGGGCAACATCTGAGTCCTTCACATCCATTCATGTTAAATGTTTGGCTTTGTATGTAACATCCTAAGAGGCAAAAAAAATCTGTAGCAGGGTGTGGAAGAAGCATTCCCCTCCCCTACGCTTCTTTGCTTCTCCGCTTTCATCCCTGAATCACATTTTCAGGTCCCCAGCAGTAGCAAGCATCTCTAACGTAAGAAAAACACCTGAAAGTCTCCCCCACGTTTGTCTTGCGTTTACCCTGTAGAAACAGCCCGGGAGGGAGCTGACATTCCCGCTCTGCCCAGGAAAAGCCCTCTCCCAGCCCGCAGGACCCGCTCACCTCCGGCCGGCTCCGCAGCAGCGGGCGCTGCTCCGAGGCGATGGTGCGTCCCGGGGAGCTCGGCAGAGCGAGCAGCAGCCCCGCAGCAGGGGCCAAACGCGCCCCGCGCCTCGGGGGCTGGCGGAAAGCGGCCGGGAAAAGCCATCCTGCTCCCCGGCCCTCGGCACAGGGGCTTCGGCCACGGGCAGCCCCAGAGGCTGCCCCTCCACCGAGCCGAGAGCGCGGAGCGTTCTCGCTGCTCTCTACCTGTTACACAAGCGGGGAGGGCAGCTGACAGGTAATCGCAGCTCAGTCACGGCAACCTGCGGCTGCCGGCAGCGACCGCGAGCAGCTGAGCCTCGGGCGGGCGGCAGGGCTCGGGGGCACCTGTGAGCATCCTGGTACTCCTGCGCCCCATCCTGCCGCGTGGCTCTGTGGCTTTAGAAAAGGGAAGGTAAGGTTTCTTTTCACTAATAAGTTATTTATTTTAAACCAAGATTTTTCATCAGCGAGTTTTGCCCCCTTAGCTGCAAGGGGAACATCCGCTTACATCTCTCTGAGGCTGCTAAATCCCCAAAACAGCCACATTGCTGCTAACTCTGGCAAAAGCACCTGCATCTTTGGCGCTTGATTGGACGATGTGTGCCCGGTGTCACAGCTGGGTTGTGCCGGGGACCTGAGATGTGAGGGAACCTGCAGCTCCCTGTGCAAGGAGCCAGCAGCCTGGCCGGGAACAGTCTCAGAGCAATCTGAGGGCTCAGCCCTTTGCAGCCACCGGGCTGGGCTGGAATCGCACCGGGATGGCACCACCAGGGCATGGTCAGTGGCCCTGCCGTGGAGGGATCCAGCCCGAGTCACGTTTGTCTCTGCAGGTGAACACAACGTCGACAGCGAGGACCACACAGAGCAGCGGCGTAAAGTGGTGAGGCTGCTTCCCCACCCCACGTACAACGCCACCATCAACGAGTACCACAACGACATTGCCCTCCTGGAGCTGGACCAGCCCCTCACCTTCAACAGCTACGTCACCCCCATCTGCCTGGGCAGCCGCGAGTTCACCAACGCTCTGCTGAAACAAGGCATCGGCACGGTCAGTGGCTGGGGCAAACAGCTCTTCCGCGGCCGGAAGGCCACCACCCTGCAGGTCCTCAAGGTGCCCTTTGTTGACCGGCCGACCTGCCTCAAGAGCACCTCCACCACCATCCTGCAGAACATGTTCTGTGCAGGCTTCCCGTCCGGCGGCAGGGACACCTGCGAGGGGGACAGCGGGGGTCCCTACACCACGGAGATTGAGGGCACCTGGTTCCTCACGGGGATCACCAGCTGGGGAGAGGAATGTGCCCTGCCAGGCAAATACGGCATCTACACCAGGGTCTCGAAGTATGTGAAGTGGATAAAGCAAACCACGAGGCTCACCTAACCCAGGGGAGCACGATGCCGTGCTGGGGAGGCTGCACCGTGCCGCAGGATGGACTGGGTAGCTGAAGAAGGACCACAGCAAGCTCCGTGGTTTTGAGATATCACTGCATTTAAATAAACATTTCTAAATGAAATAACTTTTGCTCTTGGAAGGCAGAAAGTTGAGAGAATGCAATGAAAATGTGGTAATAAGGAAATAAAAAGCCCTTTTAATGACTCACGGCTGCATTTCTGAATGCACTGGCACTGCTGTGGTGGTGTAAGTCCCCAAATCCCGAATGCAGAGGTTGGCGGATCAGCTGGGGAATGGCTCACACATGTCCCAGGCCAGTGTGCCACCAGCATTGCCCACAGCTGGCACATAGCATTATGGGCAGGGGAAGCCCAGCAGGCACTGGTGCCTCAGCATTATCCCAGCAGCAGGAGCCCATGAGGGAGCTGAACACCCTCAGCAGCGCACCCACAGTGCTTCCAAACAGATGTTTTCACATGAATCAGGCTGAGGTGGATCATGGGCAACAGAAAATGCTCCTCCTGCTTTGGGACAGCACAAAACTGACTGTAAAAATCACCTAAAATCTGTATAAAACTCATCTAAAGGTAGTGGCAGGCTTTGAACTAATGATTTCTGCTGAGCCTTGTTAGGGTTATAAAGAGAACTGCTTAGTCCTCATTATCTGTCCTGGTCTCCCTGTTAATCATATTAAATTAGAGACTGCAGCAATGGGCTGTGCTGGGGTGGAGGCAGGGGAGGCTGGGGACACCTGAGCCCTGCTGGGATGGATGCAGGGGAGGCTGGGGACACCTGAGCCCTGCTGGGATGGATGCAGGGGAGGCTGGGGACACCTGAGCCAGGGCAGGGTTTGAGCAGCTGCTCACTCAGACGTCAGTATGAGCGCTAAGGTGCCTCTCCCAATTTCATTGCCACTGCATCCAGCAAGAAACTAACTGGATCATCTGCCACTACTTACCCTAAAATCAAAATGCATTATAAGAAGGTTTTAAGTTGTTCCAAGGTAATGAAATAAAACCAACACTGTGAGCCGTTTTTTTATCTAGAATTATAGCAGATGTGTCTTTGAACAGAATTGCATATTGTCAGATGGATTTATTTAACAAGTTTTTAATCTTTAAATATAGATTTAACACATTTTTTACAGGTACATATACAATATAGTTCATTTAAACTTGCAGTCAGAGAAAATTCTCTACTGTAATTTATACATATACATGAAGAGCCTAGTTCAACAGCATACTCAGGGGAACGTACCATGTCGTGTGCAAAGTTTCAAATGTTAAAAACCTCAGACTGTACATTCAGATTTGCAGAACTTATCAACCTCATAAATTAATAAAAGCTTAGATTTAAAACCATGGAAGACAAAAAAGATTAAAATCATTTAATATGCAATGTGTGCTATGTTTCAGACAAATATTTACAGTTGTACCTCAAAACGTGTATTGTTACCACAAGAATTGTTACCACTATAAACAGCCCCAACAGTAACTTAAGACACTCCTACCTTCCCACCTAATTAGTGCATTGTGATTGATTTTAAAGTAGATGAAAAGAACCTTCAGTGGCTTAAAACCTCTGCGCTGTGACTGCCCGTGGCTGAAGCATACCAGGATTGTTCTAGGTCTGTGGTGTTGCTCAGTTCAGACTCAGCTGGTTTCTGAGGGTGCACAAGGGTCACGCCCAATACTGCAGACCCAGAGTGGAGAGATGTCCACTGTGTGATGGGGAACCCCCAGGCAGCCACAGCCATCGAGTAGCTCAACAATTCCTCCACACAAAAATGGTCACAAAACAAACCCCAGTATGTTTTAACTCAACTTGGGACTGTGCCTAAGGACTGGTTCACAAATAAAAGTCAGATCATAAAGGTCCCCCTTTAGTCCATGGTATAAACAATTCATATGGCTGGGACAGAGCAAATTCACTACTGCATGCACACTATTAACCCTACTCTCCACACACTCAGGTGCTCTTTGCACACATCTGCTTAAAAGTTCAAACCACCTGTACCTACCTGTGTTCTACAAAAGCAAAACTAGACAAAGAAACATAAAATTAAATTATGAGTCTTCAACATCCTTTATCCTTTCTCAAAAATTCAATAGATACATTATTGTTAAAGATGCTGAAAAAGTCTTATCACAAGAACATCCTTAGTGCAAACATGGACATTTAGCTTGGATTTATGGCACGTGTTCCAAAAGTACATACATTAATGTAAACTTCAACACTTGCTAGATACAGGTTTCAGCCTTGGGACGCTTTGGGACCCTAAGTGATTGGCGACAACCCTGAGTTGTCAGTTTGACCTGATCCAAACCCCACTGAAATCAAGGAGGCTGATTGTAATGGGCTGGAGTCAGACCCTAAGTGCAAAAAGAGGATCTTTAGTGTTATTGCATCCTCACATGTGAGTCAGCCAGATGATGCTCTTACAGAACATTACATTCACATAGCTGAAGCAGATATTTAAGAAAAATCCACCCATAAAATCAATTAAGCAGGACATACAGCTTCTTTGTTTGGTTTTTTTTCTTTTTGGTTTACCAAAACTTGACTCTTGTTTGCAACTTCAACAGTTGTCAGCTAACAAGTAGGCAAAACCTACTTCAACCTGTAGAGGAAATTTCAAGCATCTAAACAAAGTGTCAGGAAACTGTAGTGTACTTCTCTGATGAAACATGATGTATGTCATGGAAAAACAGCAGGACAAATTAATAAAATACCATACTTTCCACAGGCGAAAAAAAACAAAGAGCAGAGAATGGCTTCCTTTATGAGCATGAGAAGCTGCTTAGGACCCCGGTCCCATCAGTGCAGATGAAGCTGTGGAGGTCTGTGAATGTGATGAATAGTACAGGACAACTCCAACTATTGTGCTATTTCTCTGTAACACTTAGTTGAAAGCTTCCAAAGAGCATCGAAAATAGGATGCTACAAGTTCACCCTTAATTCAAGGGGAACTAAACTTTCTCGTGTTACACAGGGCAGCATCTATAAAGTAATGGAGAATGACGTTAATATTAAAGCATCTTATTCCAAGAAATACATTGTTCCCTGTAATCATGTAACATTTGTATAACATAAAGAAAATAAATGCGCTCCAGCATTTCTCCCTAAAAGCTGAACTCCCACTGGCTTCAGTGAGAGCCTTGACTAAGGCAGGACCACAGGGTTTGACTCATTTCCATCATCTATCACTTCATTATCACAGCAAGGCCAGCTGATATCTTCTCTAGGCTCCTTATTTTGTCAGGCTCGAAATGGTTTTCTAGGGCAATTCTAAATAGCTGTTCTGTGAAGCTGGCTGGCATCTCAGGCTGCAGGAGGAGACCCTGGTTTATGTTCCAAAGGCCAAAAAGAAATCAGCATTGCCTCTAAGGGACCCTGTATAGACACAAAAGCCTGTGGCTGCAATCATTAAAGTGCGTGAGTGGCAGTGCAAACAGCTGTGCTGCAGCTGCAAACTACGAGTGGCATTTTAACCAAACTCAGACAAAGCTTGCACATTCCAGCCAACATGCTCACACCAGCCTGCCAAAGCTCAAGCCACACACAGTAAATACCCTGACCAGGCAGAGGGGAGCCACAAAAGGGTTGCCTCGAGATCCCCTGGCCGAGAGGACAATCCCCAGTGCCCTGTCCAGCGAGGGCACGGGACATGCGAGCTCGGTCCTTCAGGCACTGCCAGCGGGGGGAAACCTTTGCTCAGCTTTACGGCATGGAGAGCTCACACAGGGGATCCCCTTAAGGCTTGGAAGAGAGAATTTGGAAAGTGGGATGTTAAAACAAACTAGGAGAGGGTCTGGCATGTAGTACAGGAGCCTGTGTCCACCTTAAATCACAGAATGGATTGGGTAGGAAGAGACTTCAGAGATAATCTGGTTCCAAGCCCCTGCCGTGGGTGCTGCAGTGCAGCTGAGAGGTGAGATGCCCTTTTCTTCACTGACACAGACCTGCCAGTGCTGCAGAGTGTGATCTTTGGCACACTGGCCACCAAGGGACATGCAGAAATGTTTTGTCTCCTGCTCCAGTGCAGAAGAGGAGTTGGGACTGTAATGCTGGAGCCCCCACCTTCCCTGAATGAAGAGATAATCTTGCATCTCCATGTTAATTCATGGAAAAGCCAAGTCACTTGACCAGGCAATGCCTGACCACTTGCAAGGCAGCTGAAACTAGCAACACATGGGTGAGCCTCAGCAGTAGTTACATTCTGAATATTGCTCTTTCTGAGCAGTTTTCTCCAAATATTTTTCATTTTGAGCTCTGCATGTTACCACCTGCTATACAAAACTATTCTTTCATCATGCACATAAAAAAATCCACCATGGGTTTGCTCAGCAGAGAGAATAAATCTATTTGGAAGAAAGCAGCAAGGACTAATCTCAGAACTTGCAGCTAGAGGCACACCAGAAGGAAAACTCATTTTCAAAATGATCTCCAAGCCAGCCACCTTCCTCTCAGATAGCCTCATGGCTAATATCCAGGCCAAGATTTACAAGAGGACCGTGGATTTGCAAAGCTGGAAATGGTTGGGGAGTGGAACATTTACCAAATACCCCTCTGCTAACTTAAAATGGACAGCAAATGTTCCCAGTAACTTCATTATGATTTGTATTGGCTCAACACTGGAATAATTGGCAGGAGGGGAGAGGAACAGCTTGCAGGCATGCAGGTATCAGCCATCCTGGGGTGGGAGGTTTTTGTTAGGGCCACAGTATAAACCTAAGAAGAAATGTGAAGGTAAGGGAACCATTTAACCTATTCAGCTAAAGGCTTTGCCGTGAAAAATTCCCAACCCCCAGATTTGTATGAATTCTGCTATGAAATTCTGTGATTGGACATACAGTTTTAATTAGGGGAACCCGGGGCTGAGCAATAAGACAGGCACTGCCCCCACAAAATGCCAGAACTGCCTCTCCCCCAGCACTGAAGTGACCCCAACACTCTCTAAGCTCATGGGGACCCCACAACATGTTAGTCAAGCTTACACTGCTAACATGCAAACCAGCATTTCAGCACAAGCAGCTCATAATCTGTGAGGGTTCTGCTGCTCCCTCCTGCCCCTACTTTGCTCCACGAGCTTGGCTGCCTAATTCTCCCTCTGCTATACTGGAGCAAGAGCTCCACCTTCTGAAGAAGCAGGAAAGAGCCCGATCCAGACCATTTCCAAGGAGTCAGTGGTACAGTGTCACCTGCAGCATGAAGTGACCAGCTCACAGAGTAAAGGGAATTGCTGAATGCAAAAGTACTGTATGAAAATCAGTTTTCAGAGTGCAAGTTGCTTATGGCTTAAGGACACATTGCTGAAAGGCTCTAGGAACAGCTCTAGGAAATAGCAAGAAAACATCCTACATCATCCCCCAATATTTCCTGGAGTGCATGTAAAATTAGAATCCTGCCTTGAGACTCCAGGCACGATCAGCAACAGCAAAAGAAAACAGTTACCTTAGCAGGGAAAACAGAACCTCAGTGCTCTCAGACCCTGGGACATGACTGTGGGCAGTGGTGTGGGACTCACAGGAGGCATTTTCTGTGGTTTCACTTTGTGAAATTCTCCTTAGTTTGTACTCAGCGACTTTATAAACCAGTCTGGAGCTGACAGTCTCTAGGTTTTAGGGTATATGACCACTGACAATGCAAACCAGAGTTCAAAGTTTGCCAGCAACCTTTTTTTGAGATGCAGTCACAGCTGGAAAACCCTTCTGCACAGGACCTGGTGAGATGGGGTAGCTACACATGGAGAGAAGATCAAGGGAGGCATAACTGCATCTTGAAAACAGGGTTCCAGTAAACTCTGAACATTGGTTAGCAAACTACTCCTTACATAAAATCAGAAAACCTGTGAGATTTGACTGCCCTGCAACAAAGGGGATAAAAAATACCTTCCTCTGTAGGAAGGATTTCACTAAAATATACTGAAAACCATCAAGAGCTGACAGGAATTTTAAGCTTTTCAGATGGCTTCCTTCACGTTCATCAAAAGAATAGATTCTGACAGAAAGGAAGTATTTAAAGAGAAATATCCTTGCAAAATCTGCTTCATAGAGTCATAACTAGTATTGGTTTTTTTATGGAGTAAGTCTATGTGGGTTTCCTGAGCTGTTCCATCTCAAACCCTGGTCTCCCATTTCCAGTGGACAGCATGGTGATGAGGCAACACATGGAGGTGATGCTGCGACCATGGCAAGGGCAACAGGCTGCTCTTAAGGCATTTTCTTGTGTCATCTGTTATGCTTCCCTATCTATTTCTATGTACATTCACAGCTAGAAAATGAGAAATATGGGTTTGGAGACTCGAAGCCTTTGGCCGAAACCTGGTAACCTGTTTATAATAAACTTTATCTAAGGATGGATTAACCAGCAGGCAGCAGTGAGGGCAGGAGTGAGGCAGCAGGGAGGAAGTATTGCCTTTAGAGTGCTGGGGTCAGGCCACGATGTCTTTTGCAGCAGGAGGAGATTTTGCTTAGGTACCTCCTGTTCACACGGGGTTTGAGCTACAGCAGTGAGGAGGCAAAACAGTCACGGGAATCCCTGGTCAGACTCCGTCTCTTCTCCCCGATCTTCTACCCAGTGCTCTTGCAAAGAAATCTATGTTTTTAAATGCTTGGTTTTAATTTACTAGTGCCTAAAGTCTCAGAAACGTCTTAACGTCTTAAACAAACAAACAAAAAAGCTTAATTTACTACTTTTGCAGGCTTTTTGGAATAGCTGCTTGCTTTTCTATTTTTCCAGCAGAGGCATATGCAGCCAGATTTAGTACATCAAGTGTAATGCAAATGGCTTAAAAGACCTGATTTGAGATATGAAATATTTCTGCTAGGCGTGCTATCAAATACCTGCAACTTTGGCATTCCGAAATCTGCAGTCACCGACTACTATCTGCAGACTGTGGACAGGAATCCAGCCTTCTTTTCTTCTGTTTAGGTTTTTCACCAACCTTTGAATGACAACAGCATTAGTAACAGAAGCCAACCAACCCAGGAGCACTTTGGTGAGGGCCCACTCTACACAACCGGGGGTGCAAGCAACAATTTGTTCAAACCAGGGCAGCATTTTAACAGGACCTGGGCATGCATTTAAAGTATTCTTCCCACTTAAATTTAGGAACCTAATTAAAAAGCCTGCACTGGGAGCTGCCTTGTGCACCTCTCTAGCCAATGGAGAAGAACAGGACTCCCTCTCAAGTCATCCTGCCCGAGACCTCCAGAGATGCCAGTTAAGGAAAACTGGCTACTGATGGAGCCAAGGGCAATTATTTTCCTCACTCCTCTGCTATTTAGACTGGTAGGATGATTTTAGTCAGGGTACTGTAAGTAAATTCAAGCCAAGATTTAGGCAGCTGGAAATACTCATGCTCATAAGTGACAACCCTCTGTCTCACTCATGCAGTGAAATTTCTGCTAACGAAAAAGCTTGGTGTGAGAAATCTTTGACTGGCACTGGCTGAAGCCCCCAGGAGAGGTGAACTTTCAGCAAACCTGAGATGCTTTGCATCTTGCTTTTGCTAATGACAAAGTGAATTTTTCAAAATGCAGTGGGACCAAGTGACCCTTGCAGCTCCCTTGCAACTGAAATATTCTATTTCATCCTATTCTAATTTCCCTCGAAGTGCATGGGCTGTAGCTGTCAGCCAGGAATCCTCTACGGGGCATTGACGTCTGTGCATTTACAGACTGGTGCCGGCACAAATCTGATCCAGGTTCCTGCTAACATCACCCTTCCCACACCCCAAACAAGGCATTGGCACACTGGGCTCCCTCCTGCTGAGAGCCCGGGCTGGCTGATGAGAGCTGGGCAGAATCAGCCTGGAAAGGAAGCAGCCAGAAACCTCAGCCAAACTGCTGTAAATCTCAGGAGGGGGCACGCTGCCCTTCCAGACAAGGACACTAATGGTCCAACAGGCAGCAGGGCCAGGGGTGGCTTCCAGGTGATGCTCCCAGCCACGAGGAGAGAGGCAGCTGTGAGGTGCTATCTTGTGAGCCACAGCTTTACATAGAACAGAAAGAGGGTCTGCAGCCATCCCCCAGTTAACATTCCTACAGCTGTCTGAGGGGGGGAAATGTCTTGCAATTACTGTCTGTGGCTGTTAACAAGCCCAGAGGAACAAAGCCTGGAGCTGAGCTTGCATGGGCAAAGGGAAGCACCATCGGAAGTGGGAAGAGCATGGCAGGAGGGGCTGTGAAGGTGTTGGTGAAACCCAGCTCACCCAGACACCCACGGCAAGGGAAGTCCTGACTTGTTTCCCCAGGCCAAGCCAGTGCGGATGGCATCCAGTCCTGGCAAGGGAATGAATTCTCCAGCTTTCTGGAATAGTCTAAAGCTCATTCAGGAGCTGCAATGAGCGTATCACCAGGCAGGTGACATTTCAAGGGACTGCCTTGCAGGCTCTTAAAGATAAGGCAAAGAAATCCTAAAATACCTACCACTGTCCCTCACCATCTTCATGCAAGAGCTGAATTTCATCCCCGTTTTTCACCAGCAGGTCCTCTGATCCTCTCCTCTTGCAGTCTGCAAGGGCTTTGTATTTTCCTGGAGACTGTGGAAGAAAGAAAAACTTATCTTACTTAGCTGCATTTCATATCACGCAGCTGTGATTTCTGACTGCTGCACGGAATGTGACAGAGCCCTATCAGCTACCTTAATTAAAATTATTTCAAGAAACTGTGGCTGAGACATCTTCTCATTCCCCAAACTGAGATATGGAAATTCTGAGAGGCGTGGACAAGATACACCCGTTATCCAAGGAAAACAAGGCAAGACGACTGACCATGGCAGCCCCCCAAGCTCTGACACTACTGCACCTCCACCCACCAGCTGGTTCCCGTCCTCCTCTTCAGTGTCCGAGCAGTTGGAGAGGTACTGCTGACCCGACCACTCCTCCAGCCCCTCGCAGATTTCCAGGGACTGGGACATTCCTGGCCAGCCTGCAAGACAGCGTGGGGCTCAGGCTGGGGTGCCCCAGCACTCACAGAAATGCCCCCAAGGGAGGGGAAGGGGCCATACTTCTGTGGGGCTTGTTCTGGGGGGACACGAGCCCGCTGTCCAGCATCACCGGGCTGGTGCGTTCCGAGTCGTTCTCTTCGGAGCTGATGGAGGCTCTCTGCTGCTTCCTGAATGATTAAAAAAATAAAGAGATCAATCTTAGTTTTACTTCACGAATGAACGCAAACTCCACGAGGTTTTGTAATATAGGATCAGAAATAATACTGGTACCTCTTCTTGTATGTTTCTATAAAGCTTAAGCACTCAGTGCCTGGTTCTTAATCTTTCTGGGAGGGGAAACAAAGCTGCTGCAGTGTCTCTACCCCTGAATTAGAGCCCTGTCTTTGATCTGTCTCCATCTGCAGAGGAGCTGCAGCTCAGGCTGAGCTGCCAGGCTCAAGGGTGCCCCTCGCAGACCCTGTCCCCAGCCACTGCCACCAAAGGGTGAGTAGCAGCACGCCCCTCCTGCCGCCTCCCCAGAGACAGACATGGGGCCAGCACAGAGCCCGCAGGACCCAGCCAGCAGGCACTGGGTGCCCACCGATGGGAGGGCACCCCAGAGAGCCCCAGCCAGCTCCTGGCACTCACCCGTCACTCAGCTGGGAGGAGAGCGGGAGCTGCTCCGAGCACGAGCCAGGCTGCTGCTTCTCCACTGTTGGGAGGGCAAACACAGCTTAAAATCCATTTTTTTATAAGCAACTGTCACACTTGAAGCATTACTTTAAAAATTAGGCTTTTGTACAACCCTATTGATTTCTGTTCGGAGAAAAACAGACCCGTGGACTCTTGCAAAGCACAGACTTAATTATGATTAAGGTGGCATGCTAGCACAAATCCAATACTGAGCATGCTACTGAGGACCATAATATGCTTAAAATTAGGTGTCTGTTATGTATCTTGTTGAATTAAACTTATGATAACAAATGTGAAATAATCCCCAAGGTAATGACAACCAAAAAAATGTATTTCTGTAATTCATTTTCACATAAGCACCCAGCTTTTACTGCTCCAAGTTATGTTATTTTCCTGTAATGTAAGGCCTCACTCCAGCATTTTGCTACCAGGCTTCTAAAAATCAATTCTCCAGTGAAAATTAGTGGATTTGAAGATCAGCAGTGTAACAACAGGAAAGCTTCTGCTGCAGAGTGAAAGCCACAGAGAAATTGGTCAAATGTACCTTTTATAAGCTCTTGCTGCTTGAACAAAATTTTTCTTATTTCATTCAACCATGCCATCTTCAGATCTACTGTTTGGGCCTGGAAGAAGAGAAAATTGTCTAAATTTTGAATTAAGAGTCATCCATTATAACGCAGGAATAAAATCTTACTTTTCTATACTGTAATTATCTGAAATCCTCTTTTTTCCCAAAGTTACGACTAAATTTTAAACAGTCTCGATCTTTTAAAATTGATGACTCCCATTACATCCAGGCAAGGCACAGTGGAAATTGTAGAGTTATCACTACAACCATAAAGATCAGTGAGACACATTTTCTTCTCACTGCTCTAATGGTGTGCAAATACCCAGATTTCTGAAGCTACAAACCTGCACCACATACACCTCTTCTCGCCCGCTGTACCAGATCTCAAATTTCCGATGGTCTCCTTTCACATTCTCAGTTATCCCAACTGCATTCATCTGCAAATCCAAACCAACAAAAAATTAAACATAAGACAAAGCTCCCTTTTCCCTAGGAATCCAGACTTTTGACAGCATGTTAAACCTGTTTTCACTGAATTTAACATGTTTCATCAATTTTAATTTAAGTAGCAGCTGAAAGTAATTATCTGTCTCATCCCTCCTGACTTTCTATCAGCTTGCTGCATTTTGGATAAGCTTTCCAAAACCAATCAATGGACCTTCGGGAAATTTTCATTTGGGAATCAGTGGAACTGGCTGAAGCATCATCTCAGCTGCCTCTTCCAGCACAGAATTTCTCAGATTTGGCATATGAAGATTTATAAATACGTGACATGTTATTTACCTACATACATTATTTCTGCCATATTACTCTTTATTTACTCACTAAATTCTTTGTTTCCCTCTTTCAGTGACCCTTAAAACCCATTTGTGAAGCCCTTAGCTCCTTTCGGAGTTTGAGTTCAATGCCTTTTGGTCCCTGACCATCCCTGTAGTGGTGACACCACCCTGAGGTTTCCAAAAGCAGAGATAATTTTTGGATGCACAGCCTGAGCTGCCCCAAGCCTGAGCTTTCGGGATGCACACAGGGTTGAAGCTGAATGCTGCTTTCCTCATTATCACCAACCACTTTTGATAGTTTGGATGAAAATACCAAAGGCCCAAATCCTTCAGGATCTGCACAGCGTGCCTCACCTGAACCAAGCTTAAGCCACGATTAGAGACAAGAAACTCTTCAACAACAGGAGACCTCCGACCTCCCTCCTGAGCAGGCCATGAAGCTGAAAAACGCTGTAATACCTGGTACCACATAAACCATCCTCTCCCTTAAAGCAGAGTTTGCTGGCAATTTATCGCTGATTAAAGGACGGTCAGAAATAGCTCAGGTATCCCACTTGCATGTTTTGGAACAGATGTAATAATACAGGTATCATCTATCATAAATTATTCACGCAGACTGGATTAGACAAATCCTCTATAAACACAAATAAAACCTTAGAAATAACATCTGTTCAACACTGCTGTTCCTCCTTGTCAGTATGTGCATGCCCAGAGCTTTTGGTCTGAAAGACTTCAATGATTTACAGAATAGGTCCCATGGACAAATGTTCTGTTCCAACTTTTTCAAATGTCGCTGCCCCTTTTCAGTGACAGAAACAGCCTCAGGGAGTAGGAACCAAGTTGCTCTTGACATCATAGAAACATTTAGGCTGGGAAAGACCTCTAAGACCATCAAATCCAACCATTCCCCCAGCACTGCCAAGGCCACCACTAACCACTGTCCCCAAGTGCCCCACCTGCACATCTTTTAAATCCCTCGAGAGATGGGGCCTCCCCCACTGCTCTGGGCAGCTGTGACAACGCCTGACCACTCCTCATATCCAACCTGAACCCCCCTGCTGCAACTTGAGGCCATTTCCCCTTGTCCTGTCAAGATGCCTTAGAAAGCTGAATGAGGCTCCATTCGGATTTTATAAAAACTTAAAATTTATGAAAGCTGTTGGAAGGGCAGCCTGGAGAGCACCTCACCCAGTCGCTGCAATTCCCAGTTCTGTGCATCTTGTTTACTTGGCAATTTATAGAGGCTCCTACAAAACTACCCAGGCATCAAGATATTAGAAATTTTAGATGATCTACTATGATGATGCAAAGAAAAAGTGCCAGGAAGAGACAGATTTAAGGTCTGTTTGTTCAGGTTAGTGGATTTTAAAATTCTTTTTCCTCCCCCTGCCCAGGATTTACTGTCAGCAGTTGGATCACTGCAGTGCAGACCAGGCTGGGTTAGTGCAAAGCTCTGGGATGGTGTTTATCTGCATCAGCTTCCACGTGGCACCAGGCAGATTTACCTGGCACCGCAGCAACCTGCATCCTGTAAGTTACTGACTCCCAGCTGAAGAGGTATTTGCCTCTGCACATTTTACACAGTATGCAGAATCTTATCCTGAGGGTTTCTTTTGTTTGTTTCGTGGATGATCTGTTACACAGCTTCTACCCAACAGCTCACTGCAACCCTGAATCCCCAAAAAGCATTGCTGCAAAGAAAAATAATTTCCTGATACTTAGGGACATGGTTTAGTGGTGGATTTGGCACTGCTGGGTTAACAGCTGGACTCAATGACCTTAGAGGTCTTTTTCAATATCAATGACTCTGTGATCACGAATCAAGTGTCGAGCTCCAGAAACAGGATTTTGCCCCTAGTACAGCAATTCTCAAAACATTTGTGTGCAGATGCAATCCTGTCGCATCCATGGATTCTCTAACTCCAACCTCTCTGTGTGTCAACTGGAGAACGAGCCCTCTCGAGGCAAAGGAAAACTGTGGCCACACTGCCTGGGCTCCTGAGCACAGGATTTTCTCCTCTGAGCTGGATTTCCCCCTGCCACCTCTTCAGTTCTTTCAAAACCATGTATGGTAAAACAAGTACTGCAGGGAAAACAAGCTCTCCAGAAAGAAAATTATGCTGTTTGGGGAAAACATAAGGTACTGAAACATATGGCCTGAGACTTACTTTTATTACATAATTTGTAACGTGCACCAGAGCTGAACAGACTTATCTACTGTCACCTTGTTTTCTGACTGCTTCTGGCATCTCTCTCCCCAGACCCCACTGAGACCAGGGAGCTGCAGCAGGGATCTGCTCTGCCTCCAAGTCCTCAACTTTTTCCAATCTAATATATGCCCCTACTGGGTTTTCATTTTTCAAGAAAAACAAGGCAGAGCACTGAGAAAAAAATGCTGATATTAGAACTGCTCGTCACACACAGTATGCCAGAAGGTCTCTTCTAGAGCAGCACTTTGGGAATTTTATTGGTAATAGTTAGCATTTATAGGGTTGGGACTGTTGTTTACATCCCTCATATTTTGCCATAGGCTACTCTTGTCATCTGATAATTGTCCTTTTAGCTGCAGTTGGAGCCTGCAAAGGAGAAAGGCAATGGGGAGGAAGAAGGGTTATCCCTGCATCCTCCTGCGGGGTGGGAAATAGGGCTCAGGAGCAGCCAGGCAGAGCCTGCCCTAGGGGCCTCCCCGGGGCATGAGGAGCCTCCTTGCTCTCCCAGGTGGGCTGGGGAAGACAAAACGCCCGTCCATGCCCTCACCCACTCCTGGAACGGGGACTGGAGCAGGGAGCCAGGCACATTTGTACCCCTGGGACTGGCACAGCTCCGTTTCCCTGGCAGAGTCACATCTGTGGCTCCGGGTCCGTGGGCTCTCCCAGCTGCTGCCTCAGCTCTGGGGGTCCTCAGAGCTTATCCAACCAACAGCCTTTCATGGGTATGGCACGTCCCTGTGAGGCATCACAGCCCTTATAGCAGAGAACAAGCCACTGGGTCAGGGAAGAAATGCCCTCTGGCTCTGAGAATCACTGGTCTGCAATATACAGGGCTGTGTAAAACACCCTTACTTGCATAAATACAAATAAAAACTCCTTACTTTCAAAAAGTGCTTAAAGCTGTAAGATGAGGTTTTGTCATATCCATCTCCATGCTCCTCTCGCTTCTTGCAGAAGACCAAGGCTTTCTCATACAGAAACAGGTGCCTCTGCATGGGCTTGAACCTGGCAAGATCCTTCATCTTTGTTGGCCCTTTTCGGTGTCCTGTCCAAACACTGAAAGATCCCTGCATCAATACTTTCCCCAGTTCGCTCAGGTCACCCTGGGGAGAGCATGACAAATAAAAAAGAAAGAAAAAGACGTCAATTAAAATGTAAGAGGACTCTCCAAACAATGACGGGACACACGGCCAGCTCTGTTCCAAGGCACGTCCCTCTAAGAATAGGTCTTCCTGGAAGGATCAGAGGATCTTTTGGGAGTGATGGCCTGGTGCCAGGGGGAAGCAGAGGTCTCGTGCAGGGCTGCAGCTAGTCTAGAAAGTCAGAAACTGGAAGAACTAAAAAGAAAGGAAAACCATCCAGCTCCTATGGAAGAGCACATCAAGGGCTCTGGCTACTTCAGTGGGACAGGGCAGATGAGATTTGAGCCTGAACTGAGGTGTGGGAAGATGGAATTCTCAAGGAGGCCAGGACTGGGATCAGCAGCTTTGAAAGCCTCACCCCTCCCTGAAGCCATAGCAAAGACAACCA
The DNA here is from genome assembly GCA_013397725.1 of Rhagologus leucostigma. NCBI lineage: Eukaryota > Metazoa > Chordata > Aves > Passeriformes > Rhagologus > Rhagologus leucostigma. The sequence goes on along the minus strand of VZTD01004794.1, from coordinate 162,415 downwards.
CTGCAATGGGAAAGGTTCAAAATCAGCCTCAGAGAGCAGTTTGTTAAATGCTGAATGTGAAATGCTACGAAGACACCCCAGGTGAATTATTAGGTCCGCCACAAGAACACAAAGGTGCACACTGGAAAAATACTCTAGAAAACCACAAGGTGGCAAGTGTGGGCACCGTGCAGCTCTGGGTATGTCCCAAACCCCTCAAATCAGATGGAGGATTGTCACCTGTGAGGGCTCCCTGATCCCATTCACTTTGTAGCTGTTCTGGGGTAATTCTCAGCTCACACATTCCGGACACCATCCATTCCCAGTGCATCACCCAGCCTTGTGCAAGGGCTCTCACTGCTCAAACCTACTCACATCATATCCTGTTATTGAAATCTGATGCATAGAGTCGTTGACTGACTTCAGCAAATCCAACATTGCAACCAGAGCTTCTTGAAGTTCCTGAACTCCATCACAGCTCGTGCTGTACTTTAGCAGCTCCTGAAAATAGAAATAGCAGAGCACGTGTTTGCACTTGAACAAAGCAGATTTTTCCACCTTGCCCAAAGTTTCCAGTGCCCATAAGTGACCTACACTGAGTTTCTTTTTTCATGTCACTGGAAAAAAGACTCCCTCTAAAGCACAGTCAGTATGAGGTGTGGAACAGGTCAGTGAAAGATGGCCTATTTTTAATGTGTTTCCTTAAGGATGGTGTCAGTATAGAGCAGCATCACATTCTTCTGATTCCTTTGTGTTGTGTTTTCCTGCTCGGTAAGATATGGGAAATAAGGCTTGGGTTTTTCATTAGCTGCCAATATGCCCTATATGCCCCCAAATGAGCTTGCAGATGGCGGTCTTCAGACTGGCAGACACAAGGAACAGATTTTATAAAATCCAGAGCCTTCAAGTCAGTAAATGGAAGACAGAATTTTACCACTGAGATAAAAATCAGTTTCATTTCAAATCTCCTGTGCCCACCTACAGCTGCATGTACACTCATTCAAGAGGCCTGAAGGTGAGGTTCAGAAACTACTACCCAAGTGTTATTTCTGCCTTACAAAGTGAGAATAACAGCACTGCCCTGCCTCAGATGGGGGACACAAGAATAAATGCATTAAAGATTACAGGCAGTATCAACACCCGAGAAGAAAGGATGCAAGAATGTATTTCATTAATCAGATTCTCATGATCATCTCTGGCTCAGTTTTCTTACAAGTGCTTCTGTAATTTTGCATCTCTGAACAGATTCAAACAGTCTTTCTCTCCTTAAAAAATGGCTTGTTAAAAGCACTTGCTCCCTTTTCAGGTATGTGAACATTCATCTTCACTGAAAGTCACTTCAGAGGGCCAAAATAAGCAATATGTCATCCAAAGTTTGGTGCTGATTTACAGGTAACCTTTAACTGAAAAATAAAACAAACTGGAAAACAAATCTAATCTATCTGCTGATGCCCTTCAAAAGCAGAACATGAGATACCTTCAAAAGTAACTGGTATTTTGTCAGGCGCTGCACTGGTTTGAGCAAATAGGAATCCAGCCCGAGCTTGTGTTCTAATTTTCTTTGGCATTCCTGGAACACAGAATTCAGACTAAGTAAGTTTTGCACCATCTATAAGTAGCTATTCCAACAGCACAACCGTGGGGTTTGATGGCTTTGAAGATCTCATGTCAAAGTGTTGAATGGTGCCTACAACTGAAGAAATATTACAACAACATGCAAGACAACACAGTGAGTGGATCTGCCTCGTACCCCGGTGTACAAGGAACTCCAGCATCTCTTTCTGCGAGTATTTTGTGTGCACTTTTCACACAACACTAAACAAAATGCAGGGGCTGTTGGGGAGGGTGTTCAGGACAAGGGAGTGTCCCACGGCGACGCCTGCCTGGGTAGAACAAGCAGCTCACCTGGAAGAAGGAGCTTTCGGAGCACTGCCTCCACAGGGACTCCGAGCGGGGCTTGTTCTGGCAGTACTTCTCATACATCTGGAAATCCTCCCGCTGCAAGGGAAGCCAAAAGGCAAGTCACCCTCAGGGGCCCAATCCTGCTGGGCAGCAAATGAGGCCAACACCCAAACTGCATGTGCCTTCATCTCTGCTGCCAACTTTAATATCTCAAAGTGACAGAGTTTGGGTGAGAAAAGCACAGCTGGGGATCACAGCAGACCCCGGCGTGGTCACGGCGGCTGCTCTGCCCCATCTCTGCTGGCCAGGCTCGGCCACTGCGGGCCTGGCTGTTGGTACTGAGGGTCAGGAGCCCCCCACTGAACCGATGTAACTGAGGTGTTGCAGAGTGTGACAAACCAGGAGAAGCATTGGCCTTCGAGTCTGCTTTATACGTGAAAATGAGTCACCCACCCTGTCTAGAAAACAACATCCCACTCTCTCGGGTGCTCCCAGGCAGTTTTCCAAACTGTGCAGGAAAATTCTGCAAGAGACGGGAGAAGGGACAAAAACGCAGCAGTGAGCAAGGTAAGGTTTGGGTATTTCATCCTTACAAGGGATCAGCCTGATAAAAGGGGAACAGAGCAACACCATACTTGTTGTGGAAGTCATAGATCTCGGGCATGTTTCCGAAGAGGACGTCCTTCCTGTTCCTCAGCACGGGGGGCAGGAGGATGAGCATGGCGGGATTATCCATCTCAGCTCTGTAGCCCTGCCAGAGGCAAAAAGGGCTCATCACTCAGCTGCCACCTCCTCAAAGGCAGATGAGAAGGGGACATGAACAGACTTGCGATATGATCTCTTTGTCTCAAGGTGCAATATCCCTTTTATTCCCTGTTTTTTGGTCTCTCAATCCCTGTCTTTCAGTCCCTGAGCACATGGGGTTGTGGTCCAGAAAATAATGGCTTAGGGCAACTCCCATGGGGGCTGGCAGCACTGCAGAGATGCTCGCAGTTCTCCAAAGGCAAATCAGCCTGGCTGCAGGAGAGGACCCACAGGAATAGCTGTCTGGGGACAACACATCTCCTCTGTGACCGCGGCACTCAGGAGTGGCAGTGTGTGTGCGCAGAGCGTGCAGTGACACACAGCCTCACCAGAACCAGAGCAGGAGGCACTGAGCTACAAACCAGAGACAGCTTGGGATCAGATACCAAAATCAGTGGGCTTTTTGCTCTTGCACAAGACATGCTGAGCACCAGGGTCTTGCTCGCCTCAGTACTTCAGGAATTCTGGGTTCTGTGGCTCCGCTTGCTCCTTGGAATCACAGGCTCCCAAACTGGGGAGCAGCTGGAAGGGACAACACTGCAATACAAATTGTTGGGTGGAACTAGGAAATAATGTAAAGCTACCCAAAGTAATATCCCATCACTGCACCAGATAAGGCAAATTTCCTAACTGCAGCGCAGGGAGAAGACACGGCCAGAGCTCAGGACCATCAGGGCAAAGAGGCTCCCAAGACTGCCATTAGCCACAGCTCAGGCTGGTCCTGCTGGTCCCCGAGGACTGCACAGAACTGAGGCCCTTTTTACACGAGCAGCAAAAATGTGTTCAATATGTACAGCACATCTCCTGTGGCTTACCAAACTAATCTCTCACACTCACCGCGGTTGGAATCAATATTCCTTATACTAAGCAGGCATTTTGTAGTTGATTAAGGATGCAATAGATGATAAGCATCTGGAAAATCAGTCATTTTTATTTAAGGCCAGCAAGCAGGCTTCCCTCTTTAAAGGAAATACTATTTTCAGAAAACTGAAGTCTATCTGTCCATTTTTCTCTACCTAGACTTGATGTGCACAGCAATAAATCTGTGTACCTGCCAACTGCTTCATCACAGAGAGTGTGGTTTAACAAAAAATCCAATCAGTGCAGGGAAATTACGTGTAACTACCTGCAGTCCAACAGATTTATATCCTGCCTGCTCCTGGGTGAGAGAAATGTGAGGGCGGGGAGCTATTTAACAGCCAACATGTTTTGGCCATCAGCAAGAGTTATTTTGGAATAAAGCAGAAGTGTCTAAAATGACAGTATGAGAAATCATGATCTGCTTTCTAAACTAATGTGCTTCATACAGTCACGAACTTCATGGTACTGAGATAGAATTCTCCCAAGGATAAAACACAAGCCTCTTTCTTTTGTCTCCTGAAGGTAAAGGAAATTAAGGAACAGTAAAAAGAAACAGCTTTTTGTATATTTTACAGGCACTGCTAAGACTAATTACAAGTGCTTTTGTGTACAAACAGAAGGCCTCTCTTTCATTGTAGATGAAAAGCTCATCCTGACACCAACTGTTCCTGCAGATGCCTCCAACAAAGAAAACCTAAGGAGAAAACTTGAGCATTTATGCCTAGCTTGGGATCTGACAGTCTGGTGGAAACCTGCCATGTCACATCTTTGCTCAGTCTGACAGAGGGGCAGGTGCCCTCTTGTACAAGTCACCAGGGAACAGTAATGAGCAACCTGGAGAAGTCACTCACCGTCAGAACAGTGAAGAGTTCCTCCACATACACTCTCTCTGTTTCTATAAGCTCATTTATGACATGGCTAAAATTAAAAAAAAATAGAAGTGTATTATTTTCATGTCTACAAAAAGTCCCACAGGTGATCAGTGCAGTTCAAGAAGCCCAAAACATTGTGTGATCTCATTAATAACCAAGAGGTAAAAGCACAAGAGATGACACCTGGGTCAGGCTGGAGGAACATAGGGATGGGGCAAGGATTGGCCAGAAATAAACATCATTTTAGGTGCTGTAAATGGGGCGAGTGCTTACCCTTTCAGTATATCTAAGCTGTCATCACTGTCTGAGATAAAATACTGCAAGGAATTCCGCTTCTCCTGATAGTCGTGCATGACTTCGATCTGGAAGAGAAATGGGATGCACTGGGAAGAGCTGCAGGAAGGGCACTGCAGGGGCAGGAGGAGCCCAGCTCCTGGGGCCAGCCAGGAAACTCTTTGGGGAAGGATGAAATATGCTTCCTTGTAAGAACCCTTGTGCAGTAAACCTTACATGGGAGTAACATATCGTGGGTAGCCAAGTATTCCCAGAAATTACTCTGCTACATAAAATCTGAAAACACTGGTAACATAATCCATTAGTGCAGAGGCCACAGAACACTTTCCACAGGGGAAATACCTGTGGATGGGGATATTTCCTAATACACATCTTTGTTATGCAAAAAATAAGTTCAGGGAGTAACACACAGGAAATAGGCATCTGGATACTGGAAAATCAATCCAAGGTAGAGCTCAGGTGTTGGACTAATCCAGCTAAACCATGTGGATATAAGAGGGTTCGGGTTTGCTTGATTTTTTTAAAAGGAAAAAATAAAGAAAATAAAGAGATCATCTCCAAATCCAAAGTATAATCAATCTTTAGAGCAGTTTCAGTTTTTCAGTGTATAAAACTCACTCAGACTTAATGAATAATTTTTACCTTGCGAGAACTTGGAGTTTTTCTTGAAGTTTTCTTCCCAGGGAGAGAGAGATCAAATGAAAATTTCAAACTGGAATTAAAATCCACACCTTGGGTAGAAAGAAGCAGAATTACTTAATGTACATCTACGGTGAAGGAGATTCTTCAGACAGAAACTAGTAAGTCAGAAAGAAAAATGGGACACACTTTAAGAATAAATAATTAGTCAGCTAATACTAACAGTAAACTGACAAAATAAAGGGTATTTATCCCAAACAATACTAATTCCACATCGCACGTCACACGGTCATAAAGGCCATAAAGTAAAAATATTTAGATAAAACAAAATGCCCACTAAGGGAACACAGCAATCAAAACCTAACAAACTCTCTGAAGCCTGAGCATATGATAACAGCAAAAACAAGAAAAGCAAATAAACTACAAAAAAGAACATCCCCTACTAGGACACTGTTTTAAAGTCTTTGATGAATGTAGGGCAAGATGCTCAGCTGTAATAAACTGTTTCTCCATCTTGCACACGTTCATTGATATTGTCAGTAAATTATTATAAGTTGTAATTGAGCTACAGAGATAAACTGGAAGCTTAAAAATAAAGCATCAATCTCTCCAATGAGTTATACGACATCATTCAAATGCTTCATGAGAAGAATGTGGACATGCTGGAGGGAGTCCAGAGGAGGCCAGGGAGATGGTCTGAGGGCAAACTGGTGTGGAGAGGTCAGCCCCTCGTCAGCTGGGGCAGCTGTGAGACCCAGCTCTTACAGGTTATCACACCCAGGCCTTGAACCTTCGGTGTGAACAGAGAGCTCTGGGTGCTGGAGACAGAGCAGAGGTGTGCGTGGGGTGTGACCCATCACACATGGGAAGACCCCAAGGAGGTGAGGACTTGCAGTGGTCCTGCTCAGAGACTGCCACGGGGAGGAAGGGAACGCGGATACGAAGCTGGATGGGAGATGGGCACCAGCTTCTGTTGCAAGAGTGACTCAGCCCCAGCACTCGGGCTGTGCCACCGCCTGCAGTGCCACTTCTGCACATCTCACTACACTTCAGGGCTCAGGGTGGGATAGATTTACTCTTTTCCATCCCCACCAAAAAAAAAGGTTTAAAAATTAGAACCCCATTTCTCAGACAGGCTTCAAATCCAGGGCAAAGATAAAAGAAGAAGCACCTGTCCTCAGACAGAGAAAGAAAGGGGGGAGAAAGGGGCATGGAAATACAAGAAAGAAAGGAATAGAAGACGAAAGTGATGTGCTCAGAGTTGGTTTGGTTTCAATCCACACCATAAAACCCATCCATCTCAAAGCACTCCCAGCAGAGCTCAGCATGTGCCTTTGACACTGCACATCACGCCAGCAGGCCTGCAGCAGTTTGATGTTTGGTATCAAACAGGCCTTATTAAAAAGCTCTCTTGTCATGATCTATCCAAAGAGGAGCCTTTTGTCTTTCCCCCACCTTGATCACTGCTTTCAGGAAGAGGATTAATGGAGGATACCTGTGCTTTGCAGGTGACCGAGTGCCTCTGCTAGAAAAACTTGCATCCCATAAAGGCATGAAATAAGTCCAGCTGAGTGATGATGATCTCACAACATCCCACAGAGGTGGTCACCCATTTACCCTACTCTTTAAGTCAATAATTGGTCTTCAACCCTTCCCTCTTTCTAGAAAGTTGGAAAAGCTGTGCTAGGTAAAATGAGCAACGCTGTAGTTTAACGACTCAGAGCTCTTCTACTGATTGAGGAAAGGGCTTCAGAAGGTAATGTGCTTTAGAGAGGATGGCATCAGCCTGGGAAGAGGGAATCTGGGATTTATTTGCTGCACTAGCTTGCATCTTGAGTAGCTTAATTTCCCTTATTGCATCTAGCTTCATTTCCACCCCTCCACTTGGCTATTTACATTTCTCATTCCCTGAACTGAAGCTCCTTTTGCTGCTGTATGACACCTGCTACAACTCACTATAACCAATATTTGCTAATTCATCATAAAAACCTTGTGTTAAAACACAAATGTTTAATTGCTTTTATGTAGTCAGATCGCTGAATTCAATATTCTGACATAATTTAGCAAGTCCCTGGTTGAAAATACATGGACGCTACTTTGGAATCTCTTTTAATTCTGTCTGATACACTCAGGGCTGCCAAGGATGAAAGTTTTAATGTTATCATTTAAAGCTAGCATGGTGCCACATCCCATTACTAGAACTAGGGCAGAACATTCAGTGACCTCAGTTCAGTGAGAATTTGTACCTTCATGGGCATTAATTATTCCACAATTGAGATTTCAGGAAGACACACTGAAGGAATCAAAAGGAGTTAAGCATCCAGCTCATTTCTGTTCATGAGATTTGAGCTCCTCATTTCTCCAAGCTCCTTTGCAAACATCAGTCTAACTTTATGTCAGTCCCAGCTCAAGACAGCCACAGAGAATGGGCAAGATAAAAAATGTATAAACCTTGCCCTTTTTTTCCCTGTAGTATTAATTCACCAGTTTCCAGCCCAGCAGGATGTCAGGAAAGCAGAACTGGAGGTGTGCACTATTTACAGCTCTTTTTTCACTGAGTATGAAGTGGAAATAAATAACAAGCAACCAGCTTCATCCTTCACACAGGTATGGGAAGATTCACACAAAAATTGGAAAGATAATAAATCATCTGATATATATTTAACACTATCCAATAACTCTGTATCTACCAGCAAGGTTTAGTTAGTTTCTCAGAACCGTCCTAAGCCTTACTCTTCCTGCCTCAAAGCAAGATTATCAGCTGAAAATACCGTAATTCCACAGTATCTTACCATGTTTAGGAGAGAATAAGGGTGATTTTGATCTCGGTGGATTTTCTGGCCGAGGAGCTACTAACTGGACGGGCCGCACGTGTTTATCCAACAGCTTCTTGAAGCAGGACTGCCGGTTCTCAAACATGCTGCGAACATTTTCAAGCTTGACCTGCACTGACTGGATCTGGCACTGCACAGAGTGAAGAAAGACTCACATAATCACCACTAATTTGCACTTTGACCCAAAGCAGAGGACTATAAAGGTGACAGCACTGCCACATGGTCCAACCTTGCTTTTCACTTGTGTAACGAAGAACTGGAGGCGTTGCTTACCTTCAACTCAGATGTTAAGACTGATTCAAAATCATAGTGTAGGGCTTGGGGATCATAGTTTAAGTAGGCTGAAGAGCTTTCAAGAAATCTTTCTATGTCCTGGAGTGCTTTCTGAGCGCCTTCTTTAGACTGGCACTTATCCATTTGCTGGTTGGCGAGCAGGTAGGCACCTTCGTCACAGCACTGCAGAGCCTGGGGACAGCACAGGCAGCGAGACCCTCAGTGCTACCTCCACTGCAACGAGGTTCTCATGAGGAATATCATTTATTGGATCTGTATGGAGCTAAACAGCACTCCTAAAGACCTCAGCACTTACTGTGTTTTGATTAGAAAGCAGAAAGGCCACATTTTTTCTGTGAGGTGACTGCAGTTCTCAACAGACCCAGCCAGGTTCTTCCTACTTGTGCCTGGCTAAAACGAGTGGTGTACCTGACATGGAAGTACTAGTGCAGAGCTGACCCAAGTGATAAGCAGATGTTTATTCTCCAAATGGGAAAGCTGAAGCGGGCACTACAGAGCTTACAGTGAGACCCGCAGGTTCCTTGAGGCTCAGTGCAGACCTGACCTGGGGCTCATTGGCACTCACACACTGTGGTGTGCACAGGGGTGAGGAGATGCTCCAGCCAAGAACAACAGAGAATCTCCAGTGCTGTGAACAGGAAGGGAGACACGGAGAGCAGGACCATGCTGTGCTCCAGCACAGCCCCAGGCTAGACCCCGGGCACCAACCGGGACTGCAAGGAGCCCAGGAGAGGCCCCTGTCCTGCAGCTGAGAGGCTACTGAGGAACCACCTGTCCCCACTGCAATGCTGCAGTGGAGCACACAGAGAAAAAACCAGCTCCCCAGTTCCCCGAAACAGGGACACGGAGCAGGGTCAGACTTCACTGTTCCTCTTAATTGGCCTCAAGCACGTTACAGCCGTGTGCCTTCTGGCCTAATTAGCGTGAATTTCCCTAAATGAGTACTTGATGCTGATTAAGATATCAAAGAGCGTTGGAGCCACATGACTCCACTTCCATGCTAGCACACAGCAGCTGTGCCTATCTACCAATCTGTCACCTTATTTTACACTCAGCTATGTTCATTCTTAATAAATCAGTCAGAAAAAAGGGCTGGAGTTTATGTGAAAGCATTACCTCTGTCGCACTGGGCATGAAAACCTCCAAAGTCAATTAATACGTGGATGTAGCATGAAAGCATGACCAAGAGCAGCAGCTGAATTTGGTGTTCTGAACTGCCCTTTGGAGATGCTCACGTCTTTTCTGCTGACCTCACAGCACCAGCAGATACCTGTTTGCTGACTTCCCCAGCTAAGTAAGGGGAGTGGGACTCCTCCAGCCTCTGGGGAACACCTTCCTACCACAAACCGCTGAAGAAAAGCTGCAAATTTCAGGTGCTTCCAGCTAAGAAAGAGAGAGGCTAACCCCACAGAGAAGCTCACTCTCTCCTCAGAGTGCTGTGTCTCTGAACTCTACCTGCTGAAGGCGGGTATGAAGGTCCAAGGTCTTCTGCAGGCGCATTTGTTTCCGTTTGATCTCATCAGACAAGAGGTCGGAGTGGTGCCGCAGCTCGTTGCACTGCTGGCAGATCAGGTTGAGGGCGTAGTGATGGTTTGCTGCGAGCTGGTGTCCATGCAGTATCACCACCTGAGCCTTCCCTATCAGATCCTTCAGTGAGAGGGAAAGAATGCATTGCACACTTACAGAAATAATGCCAAAATATCCACATATGCCAACACGCATGTTCCCATCTTACCAGGTTTCAGGCACACATGGAGATGACTGCCATTAGGAGTAGCCAGAATGGGTGGCTTACGCAGGATAAAATGGCACCCACCATCTGGGAAGAAAAACCTTTGCTATCCATAAACAGGATGAAGAAGAAAACAGTATTTCACCAAAACTAGCAACACTGTGAGTGCCTGCTGGCAATGCAGCACTGCCCTCTCCAGGAACTGCCCCCTGAATAAACTGCAGCTGATGTCCAGTTTAGGCCCACTATGCTCCCAAACACCAAAGGGAATTGGAGTAGTTTATCTTGATGCCAAGAACACACTATCTTTTCTGCACACCTTAGTCAGTGCAATGGTTATGGTTTCTCCAGGGGTGGCTTTCCACTGGGATGGCTTTCCTGCTGCACCCTGCCTGCCTGCCCTTTTGATCCTCCTCCCTCTCTCCATAAACATTGCTTCCAAATGGCCAGGAAGCCTCAGACCTTTCTCTAGAATTCTTATCTTCTGTGTCCAGATCCCCCAGGATTTCTCTGCTGACCCTGGCCACATGCCCAGCACATCCCTTTACAAAGGTCACATCCTCAGTTGGGCTCCTGTGAATCATCTCTCGTCACTCTTCTTTCCCCTACATCTCTTAGTCTTCACCCATCTGTTATGTTCAAGTCACAGACACGTCAGGATACAACTTCTTTTGCAACTCCATGTGCCTGGTAACAAGTTTCTGCCTATTAGCACAGCTAAAGCACTTAAAATATAAATAATTCTTCTTCCAGCTCATTAAATCCCACGCCTCCCCCACGTTCAGACATTTATCTGTTCCGGATTTTCACGGTGGCTCAGCAATTTATTTTAACTACGATAATTAAATACCCTGTTTCTGACTTCCAGAGTGATCACAGCATTGCTGTGCGGAGCAGACATGAAATCGATCCTCTTGTGCAGCAGTTACCAACAAATTACACCAGAACCAGGTAATCGCAGAAAACACCTCCTACCACAAATACAGAGTGTGGCTCTTGTGTTTCATTAGTGCTCTTTCTGTGTAAGCTTATCTCACCTGAGCCATCCCATCGAAATGATCCAAGTCCTTGAGCCTCTGTTTCACCTGGGGGACACCGTCGCCAGTGTCGGGCAGCTCCGCTTGCTGACCCATTAAAAATTCAATGGCATTCTTGACCTAGACACAAAGAAGAAGACTGCCGCAAAAGGATACAAAGCACAGGCAGGAAATCATTCTGAGACCAAAATTAATCACAGTTGAGCTAAGATTGCTAAATCCAATAATACAACTAGTGTCCAAGAACTAATTTCTAAATTCAAAGATGCTTCCATCAGCAAAATCCACACAACTGCAGGGCAGTGATACCTAAATTAGCTCTGAATGAGGAAGCACAGCGGTCTCCCCAAGCTTGCTAGCCCTGCCACAGTCAAGGAACAGCAGCATAAATGAAACACTCTCAAAATAAAAAGCATAAAAACTTCTCTCCTCTCCATCAGATCTCCAACTCTCCCTTCTGTCAATGGACGCGCATCTGATCCTACCTCTTGAAAACTTTGTTCAAACTTCCAGAGTTGTAAATATTGTTCCATTTTTAACTGGTGTTTTTCCCAGAAGCCATCAAAAGCAGTCTCCATCTCACGCAGCTGACCAAGTAACCTTGGGCATAGACAAAGGACAGGATTGGAACAATTTGCAAACAGAGGACAAGCAGAGATGGACAAGAGCTAGAGATTGCTTATACAGGTGTTCTGGACCCAAGGCCTCAGAAGAAGTCAACAGACATGACTTGAGATGAGTCAGAGAGAGTTTTAATGAAATCCTCACTGCAGATGACAGCACCTGTGTGAAGCATTTGTTGCTATCTCCATTTATCTGGGTAAAACCTGGGAGCCTGACATGGGAGAACCCCACATCTGCTCCACAGCCTCATCATAACAGTGGGGATAAATAAAATCAGAGCAAGACAAAATCATGAGAGAAGTCACCCAGCAAATTGATGGACTGGAGCAAAATTCTGGTATTGTTGTCTTTGATAGGTGACCTAAACAACACATCTACACCTAAACCACTGGAGTGTTTTCACTGAAAAATCAGGGAAATTAGGGACACAGTGCACTCACCGGTTCACAGTCTCCCAGTCCCCAGGCCTCTCTTGCTGCTGGTCCTGACTGCATTCCCCAGAGTCAGGCTCTTCAAAACTGCTCAAAAGCAAGTTTCCCTCTTTTGTGACTGCTGTAATATCTTCCTGTATAATACAAAACATTTCTGATTCAGGCTACTTATTGAGAGGTAAGGGTAAGTAATTTTGTGTTTCTCCTGCCTTAGTTCCCCTGTGTGAAATGAAGCACCAATATCCAACAGACCGAAGGGCTCCCAGCAGATGTTTTAGTCCTCTAGCATGGAATTAGCCCCTGGAGCTGCACGAGGCTGAGCCACGGATCCGTCACCAGGCTGGGTGGAAACTGGCACACATGGAACCATCAGGCCACAAAATGATTCAAGAGGCAGGGGGCCAGCACTGCCCCAGCTCTCTCCTGATGAGCAGGTGGTGGTGTGAGACATCTGTCCACAAGTTCATGTCTTCAAGCGAGATTTTCCACAGCTTGAAGGCTGCTTCTCCATCAAGGTCAGGAGAGGAGGTTGTAAGAAGAGCATCCCAAGGTGGGACAGAGCCAGGACTGAGCCCACATAGCACCACTCACTACAACCTCTACAAATAAAGTCAACGCTTCCACTACAACCTCCACTTAGGGAAAATTTAAACCCTTGGTGTGTTCATTAGCATCAGCTGAGGTGCTCTGTGCTGGCTGGGCTCAGCTCTAACCCAAAGCAAACAGGTGCATTTATTCAACTATTTTCAGGAAAAAGAGGCCAAACACAGAAATGAGAAGGAGGGAGAAAACATGTAGCTGGTGAACTGAGATGGAAGAGGCCCTGAAGGAGTGACCTGTGTATGCCTCCACTGGAGAGCCAGGTACTGGAGGAGTAAGAGCCCATCCTGGGAGATGGCCACGTTTCTACTGCAAGAGAAACAATGGCAAAACCTCCTCAGGGAGAAGATTCAGAAAGCCCACACTGGCTTAAATGTTTGCCTGCCCCAGATAGCTCACAGCAACCTAAACATAACATCAGCTTCAGGGCAGCAGCCCAGGAGCAGGACACAGCTGCAGGAACTTCCCCTCTGCCACTTTGCACACCTGTCACTAGAACATCCTGGAAGATGACCACAGGGCAAAAGCCCCATCTCCTTTTGATACTGCCACATGCAGGAGACTCAGAAGGGAAGAGGAATTATGCAGCATGCTTTAGACTGCAGGTGGCTGTTATTTCATCCTCTTACACCTCACTCTCCAGAGACCCACGTTCCTCTTTTGATTCAAAGCCGTTCATTATCCAGACAGCAAAGCAGCCCGACTGTCAAACGGGCGTTAACTTGACTTTTTCTGTTCAGTATATCAATGGGGCTAATTTCTTAGTTACTCTGTTTAATTAATTTCTGTCATTTTTTCATTGTGCTTGCAGCCAGTTTCTGGTCAGCATCACAGCTACATAAATTATTCTGATTGACTAATTATTTGAATTCAGGAATCAACTGTACCAATCTTGGGGTTGTCATGAGAGAGACCATGTCTCGCTGTCACCACAATCTGTGCAGTTTCTCATCTGCTTTTGTGTTTCATGGTCTTAGAAGGAACAAAAGAAAAAAGCCAACAGACCTCATTTCAGTCAAAAGCCAATGAGTGGTTTTGATATTTCAAATTAATAGATGAGGAATTAAAAGCAACAGATGGCTTGTACTGAGCGCTGCTGTGCTTTCGACGCAAATGAAAGCACGTGACATGTTTTATTTCTCCACAGAGAAAAGTGGGCATTGCTGACTGGTTTATCCACAGAGCTACACGGCATAGTTGGTATTTGCCCCCACGCTGTAGCCAGTCCTGGGCATGCAGCTGAAGTCACTGAGTCATGTGTCAATAGATGTAGCTGCTATTTTATATTACTCTCTTCATTTTCAAAGAAGAGATAGAGGCCCATTGACAGCATCTATACTGATACTTTCTAAACATGCACACATGCATTTATGCCTACACACAGCACAATCTGGATGACATTTTCAGTATTTCTTAGAGGCAGCTTTCTGGGAACTCACTGTCACGTGAATGACTAATGATTATAAATTGAAATAGATACAGTTCTTTGACTTAGGTAAATGAAACCTGTCACAAAGCAAACGAGCTCATTCTTCAGCCACACAGAACAACTATTAATGCAGTGATTGCTTCTGAAGTCAGGGTTTGGGGCCAGGCCTGTGCTGCTCCCTCAAAGATGCAGGAGCACCAAAGACAACAGCCTGATAAAGCAGCAGCTGGCTGCACTAGAGCTTCCATTGACTCCTATAATAATATTAATCACAATCATGAAGAGTTGAAAAAAAAAATTTAAATATTCAAGAAACAAATGTTGTTTAAGACAAAATCTGAAGGCTCACATGAAGACAGGGATCACATCGTGAATGCTCTGTACCATGTGCTCACATAGAAATCTTCACCTCGGATGCTCTCCAGCACAGTTCCCTTAAGTCCCCCCAGGGAAGATCCACCAGGCAGAGGGACCAGGGGACAAACCACCCCTCCAGACCTGCTGATGAACTTTGCACGCAGCTTTCTGCAGCCAAGGGGGCGAGGCAGCGGGGATCCCAGCTGGGGACAGGAACACGCAGGTGACAGAGCCTCCCACGGCCCTCCTGGCAGCCAGACGTGCAAAGCCCACGGGAGGAGCAGGCTCCAGACAGCGACTGCAGCAGGCAGGAGGGAGCTGGCAGCTCAGGCAGTTTGCTGGCTGCTGGCAGGGTGAGCTGCTCAGTGCGTGGCAAACACATGGGGAACACACAGAAACAGTCACGCTGTGTCCTACTGCCTCTGACAACATGTACACACGCAGGGAAGGAGGAGTGGGCCCCAAACAAACAGGCAATCAACCTCCAGAAACCCCGTGTGGCTGTGCGCACAGCGGAGCTCTGCTGAGCCGTACCTTGAGCTGGTAGTACCTCTCGGTGCGCAGGGCCAGGATGCGCTCGATCGAGTACATGTCCTCCGGCAGCTCCGTCTCTGCCAGCTCCGTGCCAAAGCACTGCAACATCTGGGCAATTTCCTTCACCGTCAGCGCAAAACTCTCTATGGCCTGGTGGGACGCGGGGATTGCAATCAGCTCGGGATTCACGATATTCCTACAGCTCACTAGGAGTGTGTGAAGAGCCAGGGCTGAGGCGTGCAAGGGGAGCCCGAGAGCTTGCTCTGAGAGAGGTGGGTGGGATGTCCACAGCAGACACAGAACATCGCACTGGGAATCCAACCTGCCATTCATCTGGGAGACAACATCCCAGGGAAAACTGAGAGTGTATGGGAAGCATAAAAACATACGGCAAGGCACAACTCAGGGAATTAAATGCCTGATTCCTGGCAATATTAAGGGAAAATTCTTGCAAAGGGAAAGAAACAAACCTAAAAGGAAATCTTCTGAATTCTCTGCATTTGGTCAGTATGCAGTGGGCAGTCTCATTGCCCCGCTTCCCAAACACAGCGCTGATATTAATCGCATTAAGTGACCATTATTAAAAAAAAAAAGCCTATTTTCTATCTCCCATTAAGGGAATTTTGATAAAGATTTATGCAGACAGATCTTTCAGGAGCCGTTTCAAAAGGAGCCTGAGGGAGTCAATCATCCAGTTCCCCTGCAAACCCATCAAAGCCTAATGCCCCTTGGCTCCTTTGCACGTCTGACCCAGGAGGTGCAGTGGCTTTGGGGGTTACTTTCAGCCCCCCACTGCTCACTGCCTGACTGCAAACCCTCCTCAGCGAGCCCCAGCCGGCCGAGACCCCGTGCCCAGCCGCACTCACCGTCCTGAAGATGACCCACTCGCTGTGGCAGTACTCCAGGGTGCCCCCGAGCTCCGGGGTCAGCTGCTGCTCATCGATGTACGTCAGCAGGTCGCTCACCGAGCTCAGCATAACCACCTGCACACAGGGCACTGCTGTTAGCTGGGGACCACCATTCCTGCCCGGCAGACACGCACCAGGCACACAGAGCTTTTACGGACCTAAAGACTGAGTTTGCTCTGCATACTGTTCTGGAGCAGGGCTTTCTTCTCACACTTATGGCTTAACACAGCTTTTATTTGCTGTATCTGACCATTCCTGTAAGCCACCCCTCACCTCCCAGCTGCTTTCTTTCCCAAATGCAAAGCACAGTGAGATGCTGCAGAACAGGGCTGAAAGCAAAGTGATGCAGGTTTAAGAAAGGGATGACCAATAAACTGGAAAGAATACATATATTTTAATAAGTTATGAAGCATGGACCAATTTCACATAAATATATACTCATGATTTTTTGTATGTCTTGATCTGCCAGGGGATATGTCAGGAATGTTCAAATCGTGCAAAGAACAGCAATTTTGGAGTGAAAAATGTAAAGTTTGTGAAACTCATGCCATTTCCTAAAGGAAAGCATTGATTTGTTTTCTGTGTTTGTAATAGCATCAACCTGAGATTCTATAAATTTACTTTTCTTTTCTTAATTATTCTCATTATGTCCTATAATCAAGGTGGTTTTAGAAGTCTGGAAATTTTGAATTGAGAATACAAACTCATTTCAGTTGCTATTTCAGGAACAAATACCAGCATGATGTCTGTATGGAGTCTTAGATGAATATGGGTGAAATTCATAGCAAAAGCTCCACCAGACATGTCTTTTGACTTCTGAGACATTAAATAAATTCCTGGCTACTCTTCACATAGAGTGGTTTGGGTTGGAAGGGACCTTAAGCATCATGAAGTTTCCAGCCCCTCTCCTACGGACAGGGACACCTTCCACTATCCCAGGCTGCTCCAAGCCCTGTCCAATCTGGCCTTGGACACTTCCAGCGACGCAGGAGCAGCCACAGCTTCTCTGGCAGCCACAGCTTCCCTGTGCCAGGGCCTCCCCACGCTCACAGGGAAGAATTTCTTCCTAACATCTAACCTATATCTACCGATTTTCAGTGGGAAGCCATTCCCTGTGTCCTGTCCCTCCATGCCCTTGTCCCAAGTCCCTCCCCAGCTCTCTTGGCGCCCTTTTAGGCCTTGGAAGGGGCTCTGAGGTCTCCCTGGAGCCCTCTCTTCTCCAGATTGAGCAGCCCCAGCTCTCCCAGCCTGGCTCCAGAGCAGAGGGGCTGAGCCCTCTGAGCCTCCTCTGGACGTGCTCCAGTGGATCCACGTCCTTCTCCTCTTGAGGGCAGCAGCAGAGTGCGACAGTGTCACCCCCGACCCGAGGTGCACGGGCAGCCTCTGATCACACAAACACCTCTGCACACTCGTACCGGTAACTTGAGCAGAAAATCCTCCTGACTGAACCGAAAGCCAATGTCAGTGAAGGTGCGCTGGAAAAACCCGGTGGGACGGAGAACCATCACCAAGTGCAGATTCCCTGGGAAGGACGCCTGCAAGGGAACAGAGATCACATTCACCCCGGGCACGTGGCAGGTCCAACAACAGCTTTCGATGCACTGAAAAGAGGGGGAATCATTCAGTTTTAGGGTTTTTTTTTCTGATTGCTCCTGATAGCCTTTTCTTATTTTTAAAACAGGAGGGAGACGCTGGGAGTGGTTTAGAGATAGGGATGTAACTGCAGCGGGGTTGTCCAGCCCCACTTCCCTTTGGAGCAGGCAGGAGTTCAGCCATGCACCTTGGAGGCACACTTATTATAAACTTTAATAATACATATTCTGTTCATCATTATAAGTTGGGGAGTGAAATTATGACTTAACAGGGAACAGAGGGCTGGAACGCTGAGAGGAATGACAGATTGAGGAAGCAAAATTTATTGCCAAACTCGCTAATCATCCCATAACTGCATCAAGCACACTCGTCTTGCCCTTGGTAATTACCAGGCAACATTTAATTTGTGGCAAGAATTTGGAATTTCCTGTCTCCACTGCTGGAGCGTTTTTTCAAGCATATGGTTGGCAGGTGCATTTTTAAATAGATCTGTGAAAAGGGTGCTTGAGAATGAAAAATAATTTTTAAGAAAGTAGGAGTTGCATCATTAAATTATGGATAAGCACATGATGCAAAGACTTGGGTTAATTAAGACATGATTTATTCTGAGATCCTGCCAGGCCAGGTTACATTTCTCCATATATTCCTCCTTATATTATCCTCCCCATGAAACATGACAATAACATCTATACCAAGGGTGAGAGTAATGAACATGTTTAGGTACTTTGCACTGCAGGGCACTTCATCTGTGCCTTCAAAACAAAGATCACTCCCACAAACGTGCATTTGTGTTGTTTAAAACAGGCCTGATTTACACTTGAGATCTGACATCCGTGAACTGCACTGTCACTCATTTGCTCTGTTTCCTTGGGTAGGAAGGGGCAGGTTGTGGCTTCCACTGCCCACAACTTCACTTAGAAATGGACAGTGACTTTTAGGATCATGTAAGCCACATAAATCCAATATATTGATCTGCTGTTATTTTAAGTAGGAGCAGAAAAAAAAAAGATTGTGAATGAAATGACAAACTCATACCCTTTGGAAGTCAACAGGAGAGGTTGTTGACAGGGACAAAGATTTGGCATCGGAAACAACAGCAAACCCTTAAATAACAGACACTGGTGCTGGCCCCAGGCCCCAGGGGCTGTGCTCCTGCTCCAGCACCTGGGCAGCACATAATGCCTCCTCTGTGACCTTTAGGCTCCTATCTTGACCCTCTCCTGAAAAATGCATCAGGAATATCTTTGAGAACAACCAGCCAGAAATTCATCCTCCCTTGGTCTGATATCATTATTCCCCTTCATCCCCTGTCCCCTTTAACCCTGTCTGGCACTTCCAGCTTTGGCCTCCCCTACTCCTTCAAGTCCTTTTTAACAGGCACCCTTTGGGGGCAGAGCAAATTCCCTGGAGGAAGAGTCTGGGTCTCCAAACCATACTCCCCCACGGGAAAACCTGTGGACTTTGAAAGTCTTCTCCTGTGAGCCCTTGGGCAGGAAACCCACAGCTCCAGGAAGAGGGGCCAGCAACCAGGAGGCAAGCAGAGCTGCCTGCCAAGACTACACTGCCCAAAGTGTGAAATGCCTGTCTGAGGGCAGAGACGCCCTTGGACACCTCTGGT
Source organism: Rhagologus leucostigma (assembly GCA_013397725.1). Lineage (NCBI taxonomy): Eukaryota > Metazoa > Chordata > Aves > Passeriformes > Rhagologus > Rhagologus leucostigma. Next base: position 143,073 of record VZTD01004794.1, on the reverse strand, counting down.
TTCAGGATGCCAACATGTTCCACAAAGCACACAAGAAGAGACCACAGCACTCCCATCCTTCCGCCACAGGGACAACCTTATGGCCATACACACGCACTTGTACCCCTTTTGCTCCTTGATATTTCACCTCAAAATAGCTGAGTTTCCAGGGCAGATGATTTGATTTCCATTCAGTTTAGAAAGCATTTGGGGATTTTTCAGCTGATCTTATACACATAGGATCAAGGTCAGCACTTACGAGTAGCTACAAAACAGGAAACACAGCTTTGCAAATGATCTCTAAGGTATTCTAAGCATGGAAAAAAATGAACAACCCAAGAAATAAGCTTGCAGAAAGACAGACACCAACCAAGCCATGTCCTCCAGAGTCTTAGAGACTTAAGGGAAGGGATGAAATGTTAGAAAAAAACCTACATAGACCAGAAATTCCTCACCATAACATTCCTGAAGGGACTGTATCTTTTTTAATCATTGTTACAATTTTAGTTCTTCTCAGGGCTGAAGTGCAGATAAGTTTCCTGAAAACTGAACTCTAATGATACTGAAGGTACTGCTGCAAAAAACCCCTTTCCCACAATATATTAAAGAAAGCAAAGACAAAAGGATCCTTAATCTTGCCTCATGCTTTATCTCATTTGTAAGACTAAAACGAATCTTGTGCACTTGATAAAGCTGAGGTTATGTAACAGAACACCTAAAGAACCCCCTAAAGCCTTTGCCCTCTGCAGCACACCAGGAAAGGCAGAAAACTACCAGGACAATTCCACTAAATCAGGCAGTTGGCAACATTTCACTACTGTTAACTGTCTCACCGACCACAGCCCGTGCTCACCACATCCCTCCCCTTCCGAGGACACAGACATGGATACCTTAAGGCCAGTTCAGCAACTTTTTAAATGCACATTTAACTATAACCACACAGAGAGCCCTGATTTAATCAATACAGATGAACTGGGCTAATAAAGCACAAGAAAAGACATGCACTGAAAGCATCACAGTTACTGCCTCCTTACTGAATATCTCATTCTGACACATTTAGTGTGATTTTTTCCCCCCAATTTTAGGAACTCGGTTTTCAGAGAATATTCTTTCCTGCAGTTCACTGGGGCATCCATGAAGTTGGTAATCAATAAACATAAAAAAAAAAAGTAGTATCTGCCAATAAGTTTCTTTTTGAGCACTGCAGACTGACGCCAGGAGTCCTTATACAGGTGCTGAAGTTAATGACTTTCTGCTGCCCCTTAAAGGAAAAGTCACGCAATAAAAAGCCAGCTACTGCAGATTTGAGCCTTTAACTTCCCCCAGAGCCAGAATGAAACTCCCGAGTGCTCTGCTACCTTTATTTCAGCCGGCTGCATAATTAACCCCCCGAAGACGCTGTCAGCATCACCGGGGCACAGATCTGTGCAGGGCCCCCTCCCTGCCAGCGGCTTTCCCTTCCTGTAGGAGCAACGCTAGAGCCTTTCCTGCGGTTGGAGGGCGCCGGGAGCAGCACTGCGGGGCAGCGGTCCCCGGCGGTCCCCGGCGGTCCCCGGCGGTCCCCGGCGCCGGCCGCTCCCGCACGGAGGATGCCGCCAAACCCCCCCGCGCTGCTCGGCCCCAGCCGCTCCGGGC
>VZTD01004794.1:121488-141318 GCA_013397725.1 Rhagologus leucostigma | reverse complement strand
TTCGGGCGGGCAGGCAGCCCCGCCGGCACCCGGCTCCCGGCTGGCAGCCCCGCTCTCCTCCCCAGCGCCGGCTTTGCTTTTAAGGTGGAATGCCAAAAATCATCCTGCAGACGCTCTTTCTTGCGAGGATTGGGCTCTCAGCTTGCAGCTTTCACCCTTCCCTTTCCCCCCTGCCGTTATCTCCAAGGTGCCTTTTCAAGCTGTTTAGTGTTTTGGGGGCAAACTAAGGAAAGATGCTCCGGCCAAAACCCGAAGCTTGACCCCGGCAGTAGGGCGTCGCTTCCCAAAGCCAGCGCTAGGCTGGCTTGCCCAGGCAATTAGAGACATACACAAAGAGTTAAAACGAAAATCTGTACAGTGTGATAGAAAAATTTTCAAGATCAGATGCACAACCGCAGAGCTGCAATTGCACATACATATGCTGGAAAAAATAGGACACGGTCTGTATTTTAAATTCAGCTTCATGGCACTCCTTTACTCCAAAATCGTACAAAGATCAGAAGAAGATTTTTTTTTTTTTTAATTGCACCAGGGCTTATGATGTGTGATTGATAGGAACTCAAGATTTAATTTTTTGTCCTTACACCTCCTGGACACAGAGACAGCCCTTTAGGACCAGACTCTGTTTTTAAGGCAAGATTCCCAAGTCTTAAGATTTAGTGGACACAGGTTTCCTGCTTCTCACCTCTCTTTGCACAGAGCACCTCCCCATTCTTTGCATGGACAGCCCTGACACTGCAGGCAAAGTCACTCTCCACATGGACATACAGGTACACAAACAGGGTGTATGCTCAAATCATTACATTTTCTTATTAAACACAAAATGAATGACACTTCCGTAGAAGCTACAAATTAGGACAGGATTTTTCCCCATTTGAAACTTCCAGACTATGCAAAGCAAGTACATCATCCTTAAAGGATGCTCTTGGTACTAGCACCTGCTCAAACGCTGGCAGCAGAACTGAATTTTGATCATCACTTTAAAGAACTAATTCCTAAATGCTGCTGCTTCTCTAGTGGTATGGTAACCACACCTGCAAGTTCAGCTTATAACATCCAGAAAAATCAGAACCAAAAATACTCTTAGTGGTACCTCATTCACACTGCAAAAAGGGAACCCTCTCTTCCTCTTATGGGATGCTGACCAGCAAAATGCCATCAAAGCCAGGTATTGAACACCAAGTTCAGCCGTACCAGTATCACCCATTTAAGGTACTGTAAGATCTAACTTTATCAGAACCAGGTTTTCTGTCTCAGTACACGCCCTTTACTTTGTTCTTTCTCAGATGGACCAATGTCTTTAACCATTCAATGATTACACTCAGAAACAAACACTGTAATAATATACCCAGAATATTCCCACTGACTTACCCGCACGGCATGGTGCGGTTGGGAAAGGATTTGTCTGTTAGCTCCTACCTCCCATGCACCCATAAACATGACTCTTCTACAGCTGCATGCTGTAAATCCAAGCTCTGATTCCAAAACACAGCGCAATGCAGAATTGCAACACCTCACCTGTGAGCTATGTTCAGACCAGATGTGTGCTAATGATGTCTAGCACATAAATATGTCCTAGATCATTTAAAACACATGAATGCATACACATACTTTTAAAATAGATTTTTTCCACCCATGCCCACATACAAATGCTTGTGAAGCCTGTTTAAAGAACCTAAAACTTTCAGTCACCAACAATTAGGTAAAATACAGTCTCATTAATAACCAGTCTCTAGAAAGAACATATATGAAGCCAAATTTTCCACCCATCCAAAGCACAGAACATGGCACAAAACACATTCGAACCACTGCAAAAGAGTATAAAATCCAGCAAATGGATCAAACAAGCAAATTAATACACAAACAGCTCATTTACGCACTCAAATTAATTACAGAGCCATAAAACAAACTACTACCTAGAGAGAAAGCAGGAGCATCATTGCTCCTGGTTCCCAGTGTTTTCTGAAGGAGATACGTAGTGGGCATGGTGACTTAGTACATTAAAAGCAATTAACATTAAAGAGGACTTACAGCTATTTTTTGGAGAGTCATTTTGACTGATGTCCATGTGTCCAATCTTCTATCCAGGATTAGGATAAATTTAGTGTCAGACTCATGTTGACTGCAAGGTAAGAAAATACCAATAACCAGATAATGTTTTGAGAAAAGTGACTCTGTTCCCAAAAAAACCCAAACCCAAGAACACAGAATGCAAACCACATTTTAGTATTTCTACAGATCCTGAAATTCCCTTTGAAAAAATTTTCCTGAGCACCCAGACTCTTTCCAGCAGTGCTTAGCAACAGGACAAGGGGCAACAGGCACAAACTGAAACACAGGGAATTCCATCTGAATATGGGGGAAAATGTCTTTCTCCTGAGGGTGACAGCACACTGGAAGAGGCTGTGAAGAGAGACTGTGAAATTTCCTTCTCTGGATATTTTAAAAACCCACCTGGGGCTTTTAATATCTCCAGATATTCCACCGCAACCTGCTCCAGGTGAAGCTGCTCTGGCTGGGGGGTTGGACTAGATGATCTCTAGGATTCCTTCCCACCCAAGCCATTCTCTGATTCCACAAACTCCACAGCCCCCTTCCCACCCCAATCTTTCTGTGATTCTGTGATTGTGGTGGCCCAGGGTTAAGCACTACCTTTGAATTGTGTGCTAGGTGATGACAGCAGATTGCTGGAGACCAGATTGCTCTTGAAACCCAGACTGGTCTTGAGAAGGGGCCTGCAGAGGCCAGAGGAGCTGTGCCCCCGCCCAGCAGCTCCGGGGTGCCCAGCAGCCTCCCCCAGCTGATGCCCCAAAACCCCCCTGCCTTCACTGCCCAGATCTTCCTGCTGAGCTCCGGTTACAGCAGCCGAGCGATGACTCCCGGCTTGGTTTGGCAGGAGACAGCAGAGATGACACCAAGCCAGGGCAGGGCAATGCCAGCCTGGCAGAGGGAAAGAGGGAGCTGGTGCTCAAACAGGCTGTGGTGGCTTCCCCGGCACGTCCTGCTGGGGAGGCAGCGATTGCTCCAAGGCGTTTTCCAACACGCTCCGGTTCACTCGGCAAGCACCGGCTTCCTGACATCCCTTTTTACACCCAAATCCTTTGAGTTGCTTTGAAATGCCCAGTCTGACAAGCGAGCCACCTGTACCGGGGTGCAGGCCTGGCAGGGGCCCTCACGCCCGGCTGCCCTGTCTGTAATTCAAATATTCCTCTCCAGGCTGGCCGGGAGCAGCCTGGCCAGGCCCCAGCTGTGACAGCCCACCCTCCCAGGCAGCCCGAGCTACAAACTGCGATCATGTCGGCACACAGCTACGCCTAGGCCAGCTGGTAACCGAGTCCTCCAACGTGAGTGTATTTACAGGATACTTAGGTAATATTTGCAGTATTTATTTTGTGGATGCTGAAACAGGATAGCCATGTCCCACACCACCCTATCCGGGCGCCTCCGTGCTGGGGAGAGGCTCCCAGGACACGTGCTGGCTCCCCAGAGGTGGCTCAGGTGTCTGCGGCAGGCACAGCCCTGTGCAAGCAGCCTCTTGCCAGCATCATCTCCGCTAATTCCTGTGTTTGGCACGGCAAACACACGGTGGATTACTCAGAAGTATCACATGGCAGACAATACTTGGCAACTTCACTACAGAAAAAAGAAAGACACTTGAAGCCAGTGCAGGAGCTTTCACTGAGTGCACATCTCGCTGCTCTGGTCTGTGGCAGCTACAGCTCCGACAAATATATTTAAAAGGAATTAGCAGTTGTGCTCAGAGGGATAAAAAATAAAATTCCCTTTGACTTATAACAATAACTGACTGAAGATATGTAAAGGCACCCAAGTCCCAAGTCATCCTATGACAGACCTTATGGATCGCTAACGTCACACCCAAAGTGCAAAGGTTTCATTTGAATTTATTCAGTGGCTTTGAGGTGCAGAAGAAAAGAGCAGAGAAAATGAATAACAAATTTTACATATGGGTCATACACAGAACTTCTACATGTAATAAAGTCTGAGGTTGTGAGCATGATGAGCGTGACTTTTCAGCCAAAACCTTTCTTTGCTTAGAATGAGACAGTTCTGCAGGTTTCTCTTGGCTCTGCTCACTCCCACCGTGAGCTATGTGACCCAGGTGGGTGGGAACAGGCCAAAGGATCCTCTGGTTTAAGGCAAAAATAAAACCCTTTGTTTTTTCAGCACGCTCTAAAATGTTAAAAGGTATTTCTCTGAGCTGTAAGAAACAATTCCTCAACTCCTCATGGTGTTTCTCAAAAGTTCGCAATTGAAAAAATAAATCATGTTTACACAGAACTACTGTAATCATAGTAAAACGTGAAGAAAAACCCCAGAATCCAAGTAATTTAGAAAGGGCAGCCAGACTGCAGTGGACTGCCAGTTAAGAACAGCCAGAGTAAGCCATGAACTCAGGACAAGGTTATACTCAGAGAGCAGCCTCCGAGCATGCTAATCCACTCTTATCAGTTCCCTTGCAGAAACAAAGAAGAAAGTTCCCAGCAGTCTGACAGCCTTGACGCCTACTGTGGGAAATTTGTCATTTATTCTAGGGCCAGTGGAGAAAGTCTGTGACTATTGCAACCCAGGCCTCGCAGGTTTATCAGATTTCCAGGCCCGTGATGTACCTTTTAGACTGACAATAAAAATAAATCAATGCTTTCTACCAAGACTCTGAGGGCTGTTTGTTTGCATCCAGCAGCAGAAAGATGGAGACAGATAAGCAGGGCAAGGATTATTTCTCTCTGAGTGTTTCTTGTCACTTTTTTTTTCCTTATCCTTAACTTTGTATGTGTTGCAGGATGCACCAGACTAAAAATAAAGACCTGGGATGTTCTGCAGGACTTGAAATCGGATCCTGGAGTCTGCAGTTGTGAGAGTTAGCACAGGACTGAGAGACTCCTTGCTGCTGGTGGGATCAGAGCACGCCATCACGACCCGCCCAGTATTGAAATTCAGAGGTATTTATAGCCAACAGCACCCTGCACTGTGCCACTACCCTGTGTTATCAGTCACAGCTCTAAACCACTTCGTACCTCACCTCCCAGTCTAAATGAAACAGGCAAAGCTTGTCTAAATACCAAAAAGCTGGAAAGTCAAAGAACAGAACAGAATAGAATAGAATATGATATTTCAGTAGGAAGGGACCCACAGTGATAATCTGTCCAACTGCCTGACCATTTCAGGCCGACCGAAAGTTAGGAGATCTTGTTAAGGGCATTGTCCAAATGCCCCCTAAACACTGACAGCTTGGGGAATCAATGGCATCTCTAGGGAAACAGTTTCAGTGTTTGACACCCCCTCAGCAAATAAATGCTTCCTAATGTCCAGCCTAAACCTCCCCAGGCACAGCTTTGAACCATTCCCACACGTCCTATCACTGGATCCCAGGGAGAAGAGCTCAGCACCTTCCTCTCCACATTCCACCTTCAGGAAGCTGCAAAGAGCAATGGGATCCCCCCTCGGCCTCCTCTCCACACCAGACAAGCCCAGAGTCCTCAGCTGCTCCTCACAGGACATTCCTTCAAGCCCTTTCACCAGGCTTGCTGCCCCCTGGACACATTCAAGGACCTTCACATCCTTTTTAAATGTGGCACCCAGAACTGCACACAGTACTCAAGGTGATGCCACACCGATGCTATATACAGAGGGACTTCTTAAGTTCTCAAATTTTACTTTAATATTAATTAAGACAGTTTTTTGTAATAACAGTCTTACAGATACTACAACTGACTTCAATTGATTTTTATTTTTTTATTTAGGCTTCTACTGGAATTCTGGCTTAACTTTGAAGAGATAAATTCTTTCAGGCTAGAGAAAAGATCTGTATTTGTTCTAAAGACCACACTGTCACAGTCCTCAATCCCAGCCTGGATAAAGTGCTGCTTTATCACTCCTCGGGTCTCTTTTCTGCAAACACCAGGATGTGTCACACCCACCTGTGCCTCTGCTTCAAGCACCCCATCGCAGGTGCTGCTCAGCACAGCCAGCCTGAGGGCAGGCAGGGCAGCATTTTGAGTTGGATGTGTATGGAATAGAAAGTGAGGACCTACTACTTATTTTCTTTTACAGCTCATCCACACAAGCACTTTCTGCAGCTGCCTCCTGCCTGCAGCACAGTTCCCAGGAATACTAAAAACTAACTTGCCTGCAGGACTCGCCTTCCTCCTGCCTCTGTTATTAATGCACTTGCCTTGAGGACTCAGCAGCAGCTTTCAGCATCCATCTCCTTTATCTAACAATTACTTCCAGGAGAAAAATGCCTCATGAAATTCAGCTTCCCAAAATACTTCAAACCATTCAGCTTCCCCAAATACTGCAAACCTGACATCCATGAGGTTTTCTCAGACTGGTCTGGGTAGGACACCAGGCAGTTCCTCTGCACAGGAAAGGCACGGGGTGTGTGGTTTTGATCTGCCCCTGCACATCCACAGGCAGGGAGGTGTTGGTGCACCCACACCTAACTCTGATATGTGAGGAAATAAAATACCTCTGGCAGGTAAATATTTACCTCTTTTAGGGACTTTCTGGGCCAAAGTCTGAGCTCTACTCCCATGATGTGATGCTGCTGAGGGATGAGTACACAGGGGCACCAGAGCTGACACAGACCTTCGACCCTCACCTAGGTGATGCTTTGCCTGGTCACCTGAGCCTTTCAGCTCCACAGCGTTAGGGAGCACTTGTTTTTAAGGTGGGGCAGGCTGTTATGGTGGTAGGAGGAGCAGAGCAGGATGATTAAAGTGGTTTTACTAAAAACACGCTGAACATGTTTGAATCACCAGCAAGCTCATAGCCCTCGTTAGTTTCTTGACTGAGTTTGATCTATTACAGGGACAGCAAGACTGCTCATCATGCTAATGCCAGGGTGTTTACAGTCAGATGGAATAAGAAGCCTTGGGGAAACCAGACAGAGCTGGGAAGTGCAGATGCACAGACCAGGGCTGCCTGCACAGGACCAAGGAGAAATCCCTCTGGCCAACACACACTTGGCAGGGCCCTGTTCCTGCTGGGCCAGTGCTCTGTGGGCTAGGAGCCCTTGAAACCTCAGAGTCCATCAAAAAGAGGGCAGAGGAACCAGAGGCTCTTTTTTTTTTTTTTTGGAACAGAGGTGCCCAAACACTCCACACTTCTTCCAAAGCAGCTGCTAATGGAAAGCTCCCACCTAGCTGCTGTCAGCCTGCTCTCCCTGCAGGAAAAAATTTGCCAAAACAGACATTATTCGAGAAAATTAAGCATTCCAGGTAACCACGTCACCAGGCCCAGCAGCAAGAAATAGGAGGGCCATTAATCTAAATATACAGCCCTGTATGAGGCACAGGCAGACTGTCAGCAGCTTAACCCTGACACGCAGGCAGGTAATGGGAGCTGCTGCTCACTGCTGAGCCATCACCCGTCACGGGGACCCCAAACGCTTTGTTCCTGCAATTAGTCTCTTCCTCTGGTTTCATTTCTCTTTTTCCACAGTAATGATTCTCTATTTGTACACGTCAAAATATTATTTTGCAGTGGCATGGCATATTTAAGTGGTGACACATGCCAAAGCTTGAGGAAAGCTTGTTGTTAATTAGAACCTTAATAAGCTAAATGTGTGATGCATTCCAGCTTACAGGTCACAGGGATGATGTCCACTTCTTACTCTGCAGCTCCTCGCACATCGAATACCACACCTGGACACTGCAAGGGCTTGCTTGCATCCCTCTATGGTGCTCTGAGAGCTGAAGAAGCCCCTCACCCCCACACATGGCATTACCCTGAAGATCCCTGCCCAGCCCAGGCATTACCCACATCTCTGCCCACCACAGCCAAGAGCTAAAAGGGAGCCTCATACCTCGGGACTGACGTTAGGTACGTTAAGACTTTAGACACACTCTCCTCAGGCACCTCGTTGAAGCGAGCGTTGTCGGGGAGGGTGATAATCCAAGCCTTGTCCTTTCCTCTTCCACCTGGAAAAAAGACAAGGATGCTTCCCTGGCCATGCTTGTGAGGAGGGCAGCAGCAAAGCCCAGGTGCACCAGCCAGGTCAGAACACACGCTGCCATTGGTAGAGAGGTTTTTCACCTCGCCAGAATAGCAAAACAAATCCTGCCTCTGAGTCCAAGCACAACACACAAGTGCAGGTGCTAGAAACAAATGGATTGAGTACCAGATACTTCCTTTATTTACTGAGCGCACTTCACACAGGACAGCAAAAGAAATCAGAAATACGAGGGCAAATAAACACACTGGGCTGGAACCTACACAAACACATTTCACAGCATAGTGCTTGCTAATGCATGAAGTGTTGGTAGGTAAGAATATTTTACAGTTTGGCACGAGACAGAAACCTAATCTGCTCTTTCAAACTGCCTCAATGTTTTATTAACAACATTTCTAGTGGCACTGGATACCACCTGATGGGTAATGTCCTGTGTGGAGTATCATTCTGACAAATAGCAAGGAAGTCTGTCTGGAGTATTTAATTACCACAGAGAGTGAGCGAGAGAGACCCTGAAGAAGTTCTCGTACTCACCAGACAGAAAAGCAAACTCTTTCATCAGATCATCACTGATGTCCTTTGCACAGATGGGTATTGCAGTTTCTGGAGAAAGGGAAAAGCAGTAATCAAAATAAAGCAAAAATCCAAAGCAAACACGTTTATCAATGTGTTAATCCAAAGGTGGAACTTGAACCAAGTGTAGCTTCCCTAAACTATACCTGAAATTTTGTAACAAAGGATATATGAATCTTAGAGATGTTATTTCTAACGTTTCTGATCACTCTAACAGGGTGAAAGCCACAAGTCAGCAACAAATGCATTCCACTAAATGTACCAAGGGAGCGTTGCCCCTTAGCTTGAGTGCCCTCCCCTCAGCAGGCCATATTCAATGTAAAGTTTTATACTTTGGAGTTAGTAATTCTTCCTGTTTTACAACGTCTCCCAGTGCTTCCTAGCCTTGGCAATGCAACGGGCTGAGGTTTCTGCTGGGAACTGCAGCGTCCAAGGCTGCTGCACTGGGAACAAGGCTGGGCTTTCAGACTGTTACAGTCTTTAATTTTGAACAAATAAGCTTCTGAAATCATGTTTTCACCTGGCATGGGGCCACAGACATTGGAGAGGCTGTTGTTCTTATGTTCAGTTATTAGACTTCTTCTTAATTAAATAATGGGAGAGGCTGTTTCAATACCATATTTAGCACCACGATCATTTCAGTGGCAATGAAGCGCATCAGAACAACATCCACAACTTTACCTTTCCCTGGGAGAAGGAAACGAAGATCAGACTGACTAAACACAAGAGGAGCTTAAAGCTGGTAGACATTTCTCTGGATTATCTATAAATGGAATGACAGCTAAAAATTAAACATCCTTGTTCCTGCAAATCAACGTTTTGAAGCATATCTATACAGATTAAAGTCCTTGGGCTTTCTGATAATCAAATTTTAAACCCTGATTATTTCACAGAGTTGGTCCTAGGGAATAATCTTCTGGCTGTTTTAAATCAGACGGCTGCATACCTCAGCACACTCCAGCATAATCAGTATTTATTCTATTTCCCTTTTTCCAAAAGCTTTCTGGTCACTTCTACTTTATCTAAAGGTTTTTCAGGCCTGCACAGTGCTGCGGCACAGCAGCTCAGATGTGCAGGAGGTGCAGGGTACTCTGCCTCCCACAGCCCCCACCACCCACAGGCTGCTCTCTGCCCTTCATGCACACACTGCTGCTTTTCCCTCTTGTAGATAAAAATGTAATTTTTGTTTGTTGAGGATCGAGCCTCAGTCCCACTGGCATCTACAGAAACATTCTTGATTTTAACAGGCACTAGAATTGGTCTTGGTGAGGAAGAAGTTTGTCTTGCAGAGATATTTCAAATATTTGTCTCTCATTCAACTGCTTCACCCAACTTGAAGACAAGCAGCAGCAAGAGATTTCTTCTCTATTTGTTGATTTTTTTTTTAGCAGGTCAGTGGTTTCATACTGATAAAATTCACATTTAATAACTTAATGAGCTCCAACACACGAAGTAGAGGATATCAAATGCGTGCCATTGAAAATGCGAGACAAAAGCCCGTGCTGTGCACATATATTTGCCACAAATCAGTGTGGGGCTGCTCAGCAGCCTGTCTGTGTCCACAGGCAGGGTGAAGCCTGTCCCCAAAGCTCACCCTGCCTACCCCTGGCTTTCCCCAAAATGCAGCACCAGCCAAGCCAGGCACATCTTGCCACGTGCTGTAACACCCCCCCCCGTGACTCAAGCGCTCAGCAGTGACAGCAAACACAGCTCCAGGCTGACAGTAAATGCGGCTTTTGTTTTGGTTCTGCACTGATATGAGAGGGATGTGCCAGTTAATTGAGGCTGATGAGGAAACCGGCTGGAGAAAGGAGGTTAACCTTTGCATGGTCAAAAAAAAAATCACTTAATCTAAAAGTTTCACAGGACGTTTCCTCACTGAGAACCACCTAACCACCTGCAGGGAGGCAGGGGGAGTTTGTACCCATCCTCTGGGGAGTAGGATAATCCAGCAGCGACAGAGGAGCAGGATGGCTGCCCTCTGGCAAGGTCAGGGCACAACAACAGCCTGATTGTGGTCTGATTAGAGCCGCTCCCTGGCACTCACTTTGTGTTGGCCACGGAACTCAACCTCCTGGGCAAATATTAGGGAAAATCAAGTGCTGGCATCAAATTCAGAAGCGTGTTGCTGTGCCTGGGGCACATCATTTGGATGCTGCAATAAATCCTGTACAGAAGCATGACCTTTGTCCTCAAATGTTAATCTCTGGAGAAGGAGCAGTGAAAGGCAGTGAGGCACCAAAGGCATTGGCCTCTCAAACAAGGCTTCAGCTGATGTTCTTTAGCAAACTGGGGATTTCTTATTTAAAGGACACTCTTGGGACAGTACAGAAAAGACCCCAGGGTACTGCCCAGTGCTAGCTATGGACAGCTCAGCCAGCCTGCATCGTGCTTGGCACAGGGTGGGTGAAGTCGAGGTTTTGAGAAAGTCCACTCATTTCTTTCAAAGCCAAAAAGAGGCTTTGTGATCATCAGCTGTTATAAAATCAAGCCTGAACTCCCCCACGCTACAGCATCTCAGAGCACTTTACAAACTGCTGCCCCCACACAGCTGGCATGACCTCAGGTTTTAGGGTCTTACCAAAACCAGCAGCATCTGGATGGTAAATCGTCATAACAGTGCAGTGACATTTTTATAGAGGTTCTAAAATGGGCATTCAGAAAATGCTGCTGCAGTTATTACATTCAGAGAATCCTCTGCAGGGGGGAGATTGTTGCCATGATACAGAGTTTTGGAGGCTGCATGAAGCCAAGCAGGGAAAAGACAAAGGGGGAATTCAGAGCTCTGTACCCCACTGAGGAAAGCCAGTGCGGCTCAGCAAGGAGCCCTGCTGAACCTGTCCGGTCCCGATCTCTTGGTTTGCACAGTCCAGAACATTTCACAGGGCCCCCTCCAGAGGGGTGTACCTCGAGGCCCTCGCACCGACTGCAGCGGTGAGAATGATGCTCATGGTCAGTGATCACCCCTTTCGAGGAGATGCAAGCACGGAGGGACTTTCATGTACGGAGGAGGTGTGCAGTGACATCCAGACAGGGGACAGCTCCTGTCCCAGTCCAAACCCCTCTTGTAACACTCAGTTAAACTCTGAAGTGCTTCGCTCTTAGCAACTGTTGTTTTCTTTCCCTCTCCAAACTTGCCAGGCCTGCAGCATCTGCAGGCACAGCTGTGTAACACATCTGCCAAGCTGCTGTAACAGCGCCTCACGCTCACCACGCTGACCAAACATTGTCTGCTGCTGGGAAATCCGTTTGGGGACGGCTTTGTTGTGAATGAAGAATAGCAGCTGTTCACGTGGGGGTTGCTGCTGTAGTCTAGGAAACAAAACTGAAGTAAATCAAATGAAAAGTGTAAAGGATCACAGTGAGCTTCTCCCTGATCTGCCTGTTCTCAGCTGCTTGTCCCTCTGGACACCCAGCAAAGCAGCATTTACTTGGTACTGAGGGAACCTTCAAACCAGCACATTTGCAACCGATTTTCATGTCTCCTGGTGACTTTCTGGGCTACCTGGGGTAACCAGCCAGCATCTGTCTCAGGCTGTCCCAGCACAGGAAGGCCCACCTGCCCCAGCAGGTCCTTTGAGGCTGACACCACCTGTAACACAGCCCTACACACACCAGCAGTGTTTGCAGGAAACTCTGGCGCTCAGAGACTTCCAATGAGCTGGGCTTTTTCCAGCTGCCACAGGCACCCCTGTCTGAGGCCCGTGTCAGTGCAAGCCTCCCCTAACAGCCCGCGGAGCACAAACTGGTGGGGTGCAAGGATTAAATCATTCCCATTTTGCTTTGCGCAGGAATGGGAACCAAACTCCCTTGGAGCAGAGTGCCCCAACCAGAACCCAGCACAGCGTGGAGAGTGGCCCTTCCAGCTTCTCCTGCTGAAGCTGCTCCACTTCGCAAAACTGAATATTCACTGGGGCAAAGAACAGAAATACAGCTCTGTATCTGAGGAGAAAGAGCAATGCACCACCTGCAATCTGTCCCCAGCCCAGCCCGGATTGCCATACCCACTCCACACACCCTAAAGGAGTGACCCTGCAGCCCACCACTCTCCCTCTCCACACACCATGTCCAGAAAGCAGGACAGAGGGAGTTAATAGGGAGAAAAAATACTGCTTTACATCGTCTGCAAACTGCCCTACTGTGAACAGCACACTTGCCCACGGTCTACACAAAGCCTGTGCCAAGTGACCAAGTGCCTGTCCCTGGCTGCAGAGAAGGAGCGGGCAGGAGGATGGAGGCATCCAGGCAGCTGCCCTTACTGCCCACACACTGCTCCAGCCAGTGCCTTTAGGGGGATCTGTCCCACCTGTGTGCTTCCCCAACAAGCTTACACCTGGAGTGGGATCCTACTATCCACGTGAGCAGACCCAGCTCCTGGGTCTCAGTCCTGCCCAGGAACAGGATACGCTGCTGTGTACAGGCAGAGCAGATGTTTACACAGCATTTGAAGGAACCGGAGCCAGGAGGGGCTGGCAGCCGGCCAGGGGACACGAGGCCGATGGAGATACCCCATGGCACGTGCACTGGAGAACGTGTGGCACAGAACACGACACTGTGCTCCTCAACAAGGCCTGCTCTATTCACCAAAAGGTTATTTACAGGTCCTGGTCTGAGCAGAGAACGGACAGCCAAGGTCCTGAGGCTGCTTCCTGGATCTGAGAGTTTACTCTCACTCCTTGGTAGCCGAGAGCAAATCATGTCTCCAGAGGCTTCAGGTCCTCATCTGGGAACAAGTGCCGGCAGGGTTCGGTGTTAGCAAAGGGCCACGAGCATGTTTGATGACAGGAGCACGAGAGACCCCTGCAGCTGTACCCACCGGGCTGATGCAGGTGTCCATGC
This sequence comes from Rhagologus leucostigma, assembly GCA_013397725.1. Lineage (NCBI taxonomy): Eukaryota > Metazoa > Chordata > Aves > Passeriformes > Rhagologus > Rhagologus leucostigma. The sequence continues at coordinate 127,931 of VZTD01004794.1, read as the reverse complement.
CTGCACGGTTGTGTGAGAGCTGGCACCACAGGGCGAGTGCTAAAAACCCTGCTGAACCAACTGCTGGGTGGTGTTGGACCAACCTGGACAGCTGGGTAAACCACGGCACTGGTTTCTGGATACAACAAAGAACTGATAGAACAAAGGTCTTGGGATCAGCCATGAAGTCCAAAAGACAGGACTCGGTGGCTTCCTCCCAAAGGACCTCAGGCTCAGCGATCATTTTTCCCTACAAGTGAGTTTGCAGCATGCTGGCTCTCAGGGGCTCACACATCCCGCAGCCAGAACTTAGAGAGGTTCCTAAGGCAGAAAAGCAGAGGGGGCTGCTAATAACAGGAGACATTTCCACTCTGTTCCACCAAAGTCATCCACACAGAGCACAGGGGGGTTAACAACCTTACACTGCAATTACACCTCTATAGCTGAGGAAACAGCCCGACACAGGTTTAGACCTGTGAGGACCTTCTCCCCGTGTGAGAAATACCCTGCAGTAAAGCATATCTTGCGTTAGTGTCCTTCTCTCCATACTTGAGAAGTTCAGCTGCTAAAGAAACACAGAGGCTTTGCTGTGTGAAGTGCCTAAGCTGCTGTGGGACTGTCCTGCATTTGCACGTGACCTCAGGTATGCTGCAGAAGCGACATATGTCATCATTAGTCACTTCTAAGAGCACCTCTGAGCTGCACACGCCCTCGTATGCACCACAACCACGTTCAGCTGTTTGTGCATCCTGCACAACCATCACACAGACCCTTGGCACCAGCTGTCCCTGCAGCAAAGACAAGGCACTGCTGCTGTCCAGGGCAGCCACGCAGAGCAAATTCTCCCGTAGCCATCCCAGTGTTAGAAAAACAATTGCTGCTGCTGCACCAACACCTGGCACAAGCAACAGTTTGTAATTCCAGGTGGTGCAGCCATTCCCCATGCCAAGTGAGCGACACAAAAGACACATTAAAATATTTATGGCAGAAAGCTTCAATACTGTGACTGCTGCAAGTCCCTTTGTCCCCACAGCCCAGGGGGACAGCTCGTGCCTCTCTGTGGCCAGGGGCTCACGGGAGCATCTGCAGTCCCCGAGCCCTGGGCTCAGCCTGCAGGCACCTGCTGCCTATCTACAGCCAGTCAAAACCAGGCTTTCATCTTGAGGGAGAGATTAGCAATTAGATTAGGTTTATACATGCCTATTTTTCTGGAAGATACGATGTATTGATCCTGAGGAAGATGATGGGGCTCCTGAGCCAGTTCTGTCAATATCCTCATGGCAAACCTCCACCTGCACACAAATCTCACAAATCTCTGGTAAATTCTTGACCTGGCAAAACCCACTGCTAGAGGATGGCTGAACTGCCACCTCTAACATGTCCTTGGAAGAGCATTAGCACAGTACAGGGAATAAGGGACGGCAGAGCCACGAGCAGCGCTGCACCCTCGGAACATGGTGGGAGCTGTGGACGGACAGGGTGGTGCAGTGCTGGCAGCACACCCTGATCCCCAGGCCACAGGCGGCAGTGGGGCCATCCCAGGAGCAGCCAGGCCTGGGTGGCCCTCACAGAGCTCACTGTGGAGGCAGGTGAGCAGCAAACACCTCCTCTGGAGCCAGGCAGGACAGACGCCAGCAGCACCCACCACGCCAACGTTTCAGAGGGACCCGGCCCCTGCACGTCCTGCACACGGCATGGAAGTCCCACCATGATTAGTCCGTCGCTAGGAGCGATGGCTTGGTCACCTCACCAGGTTCAAGGACGCCTTAAATTATCTCTTCTCAGACTGGGGAAGGTTTTTAAGGAAAGGCTCACTCTATTTTCAAGCTCCTTCTTTTCCTTCTCCCCAAGCACCTGCTCCAACACGGCGTAGGAAGCAGGATGCAGCACCAGATGGTCCTCGCTTCTGACCCAGGGGCTGTGCTTCTCCTCCAAGGCCTGCCGGGGTTTATGTGCACTCGGTGCTTCAGTGCAGACACACATCCCCATCACCCAAAGCTGGGGGTGTGCTCAGCTAAGAAACCGAACAGCAAAAAAAGGAAAGCTTCTGAAAAACTAGAATGACCTTTTCAAAAGGCTTAGATTTAGATACACTGAGGATAAGAGGAAAAAGGCAAAAGAAAGTGCTGTGAAAGGAAAAGAAGATAAGAAATAGAAAACGTTAAGTCAGTGCAATTCAGGTTTGAGGACCATCATCCAGGCAGCATGACTGACCCACAGAGGAATGTCCTCACGGGACCAGCCGACTCAGAATCACCACCTTCCAACAGGAGCTGATCCGTGTGGTCAGAGGGGTGGGACACCGCCACATCCAGGCACGCACAGAGCCACCTGGGATCTGGCCCCACAGCCACGCTGCAAGCCCTGGGGCAGGAGCATCCCACTGCCAGGCATCCCTCCAGCAACTGCAGTGGGGAAACACCGGCTGTGGCTGAGCAGGAGCACCCCGGGCACCGGTATGGCACAGCTGCAGCCACTCACTGACACACAAAACCAGCAAAACCTCATTCCTGCTGACCACGGGCCATTGCTGCCAGCAGGACAAGGTGCAGCCAGCCAAGGATCCCAGACAAGGTGCAGCCAGATAAGGATCCCACGTTCATGGAAGGAAACATCATCCTTCGGTACAGTTCTGGGAGCTGGAGTGAGCAGGAGGGTCTGCAGGAGCCGTGGCTGAGCCACGCTGCCAGCGAGGAGGAGGATGTTCAGGGGAGGTTAAAAGATCCAGGGTGTCCCAGTGTGCTGGAGACCACAGAGTTTTGGGGCTGGGGGGAAAATCTCTTTCAATTTATATTTAGCAAATGAGAAACTGTGGAAGCTTTGCAAAAAAAAGGTGAAGCAAAAGCAAACTAAGCAGCAACAAGGCTTACTTGTTACTTCCTGTTATGCTCTGATGTTTTCACGTCCAATCAGAAAAACTCTATTCTCATATCACACCAAACTAAGCAAAAATTGGGAAACATAAAAGCCAGCTCCAGCATACGTGAATTCACGTCTATTGCAAGAAATGTAATAAAAGATTCTCAACACCCACTCTTCTGGATTGAACCACAGTGTGGGAGCCGAGAAAATCTAGTTTCGTGCATTTCTAATATATAGGAGCTTCAGTGTACTTTTAGTTTTCTCCTTTTTCCAGTTTCAGTCACTCCTCCCTTACCAAAGAGAGCACTACAGGTGTTTGTGCAGCAGCACCAGGGCACATTTGCCAGCAGTGCAGGAAAAGGCACATTTAGCATCTGCCACAGTACACATCTTCCCAGCCCAAACCATCAGCCCCCTAAAGCAGAGCCCATTCAGCACAAAAGACTTCCAAAACCCAATAAAAATATACAGACATCAGTAACTTTCCCATCATCATTCAGTACCATGCAAACTCTGTTTTTGAAGAGGAATTCCAGCTTTGTGAACAAAGTAACTCTTGGGAGATACATGAGCAGTAAATCCTTGGGCCCCACTACCTGCCTGGGGAACCTGGAATGAAGTTCACTGAGGTCACTGGAATATTTTCTGTCGCAGCTGATATAGCCAGGAAACCAAACTATGCAGCCAGGTTCCCCAATGGCACCTGGAAACTCTACTCTAAAGCAAGCGAAAATAAACACAATTTTTCCCGCCCGAACTGGAAGTGGAAATGTCCGATTCTGGCATTCCCCCCACTGAGCAAAAGCACATTTCCAAATCCAGCTAACCATGCTCCTGCAGCAGGAGCAGGCCTGTGGAATAGAAAGCGAGATGGGGAGGATATTGCTGGTGCTTGCTGGCTGTCTCACCACCCAGCCCTTGGACAAACAGCCCTGGAGCAGCAGGATAACTGTGCTGTGTGCTGGGTCCCAGCGAACAGCTCTGCCCCAGGAGATCCTGACTCATCTCCGCTCTAAAACCAAGCCCAGGATCGCCCGGGAGGAAAAAGGGATTCAGAAAACAAGGCAGCCCCACCCAGTCACTTCCACCACCACTCCTCACACTCCAGCTCCTCTGCCCACCGATTTTCCAATGGCCCTAAATCTCCCTGCGTTAGGGAAGCTGGCAGATGAGACGGGCGAGGCTGTGGCAGCAGAGCAGGCTGAGGAGGGACCTGCACTTTGCTCAGCACATGACAAAACAAACTCTGTCACAGCCACACGTGGCCGTGCACGGGACGAGGCTGAGGGCACCCGCCTGGTTTGTGGCTCCAGGATTTCCCTGCAAGTCCTACCTGCCAAAACCAACACTAACCAAAGGCTCCCACGACGGCACAACCAGGAGCAGTGTCTGAGCTCTGAACTCCCCATCTCCAGGCACACGGGGGAAGCTCTGTGTCCCCAAGCATCCTCTAGCTCGGTGGCGAAGAGAGCACTTTGGAAAACTCTTTCTTTCCCCCACCATGTTTTACACTTTGGTTGTTCCCTCCCACGCAGCCCTGCTGTCACTTCACTTTTGTCCTGGTACGTGAATGATAAGCCATTAAACTGGTTGTAGCAAATGTGATGCAGGGAGAGGAAGCGCATCCCACATACTACTGCCTGCTCCCAGGCTACTACTGCTCTGCGGCCCACCCAGACAGGCTGGACTGACGGAAGCACAGAGGCTGCTGTGGTTCTGCCACGCTCTGAGGGAGCCCAAGCCATTTTAGAGATGAGAATGGCCATAAAAGGCTTGAGACTTTTACAGGCTACCTGCTCAGTCTAAGGCAGATACGGGTGCGTCACCTTCGACTAGAAACAACCAAGAAGTTTCCAGTACTGCTACATGTAGGGAAATGGTTAAAACATGGTCCCAGATCAGGCTGAATGCTCAGAAATCAGCATTAAGGGAAAAAATCTTCTAATTTATTTTTAATCTCATGATTTGGAGAACCTTACTCAACTTTCTCTCTTTTTCAATACTTTATTTTAAGAACCTATGTAGATGCCAAATCATGGGTCTGGATCCTGCAGCTATAACCACACAAGTGTGCCTTTGTGGGGATATTTTGACTCCGTATGACCATTACACAAAGGTCATCTGCCAAAAGCTGGTTAGGAGAGAGGGCTCATGCTCAGAAGAAACCCAGGACCTGCTTTCACCTGGTTCCCATTGTATGGCTCATAGCAAACGTTCACCATCTGTGTCCCCATCCCCATGTCCCCAGCTCCTGCTCCAGCAGCGTGGGTGTTCCATGCCGACGGCAGCACAAGGAGGACTGAATCACATCCATTCAAGCAGCACCCTTTGCTAACTGACCACGACCACCCCTGCCTACATTTATGTACTCCATTTTCAGGGTGCAGGGAAACGAAGAGGGCCAGGTGGGCAGGACAGCCAGAGCAGAAGGTGCTGTTGGCACTGCCTCAGAAGGGCACGGACATGAGCAGCTCCTGGGAAGCAGGTGACACGTTGGTAGAGCCCTCACCTGTGACCTACCCCCTGACAAATTCTTCCAGCACCCCCAGTTGTGCTTTTCAAAGAGGTCAAGAAACCTGGAATTAGACGGGAAGCCTTTTTTTGGGTCAGTGTGCCTTTTTTGTGCCTTGCACAGCTCCAAGCGCTTCGCCAGAGGCAAACAGACAAGGAATGATGGCTTTGCCTGCTTTCAACTCCCGACAAGGTGTGCATCCTCACCCAAGGTGCCACCACTCTTCCTGGTTTAGGAAAGACCTCACTGCAAAAATGCCTGTAACTCCCCACAGGAAAACAGGAAAATAATGAAAAAGTGAGGGCTCCACACAACTTCTGAGCAGATCGCTGTTCATCAAAGGAAACATTGCTGAGGCAGCTATGGCCTGAGATAAGGGATCAGATTGCATTTGCTTCTGACATTCAGGGTGTGCAGCCATGGAACCACAGCCACATCAGTACAATGCTGCATTCCCGGCAAAACCCGGCATTCAGAGGTGTCTGAGGACCAGGAGGAACAAGAGAGGAAGGATGAGGTGTCTAACAGAGACACACACCTTACACACATCTGCTTCCCTACTTCAGAGCCCGGGAACGGGCAGTCACTGCCAGCAGGCTGAGACACAACTTCCCAGGGAACAGTTCTTTAGTTCTGGCCACGGGAACCCGCGCAGAGGGCTTGCACCGGCGAACATCCTCCTGTCACCGGCAGCACCTCCTGTCTTCAACCCGCACTCTGAGCCACGCATTCCGGTGACACGTCGGGGATGTCAGCGGCGCGGGGGACGCGGCTTCCCCCGAAACCCGGGGCCGTTCCGCACCCATCGTGCCGTCCATCGAATGAATAACAAAACAGCCCCTCCAATCCTCTGCCACCCGCGTGCGGCGAACCCTCCCGAGGCTTCCCCGGGCAGCGGGACCCGAGCGCCCACAACGCGCCCGCGCTCGGCACCGGCACCGGCACCGGGGAGGGACGGGGCGGCGAGGGACGGGGCACCCGCGGGGGCACCTGTGGGGCCCCGCCGGGGCGGGAGCGGTGCCGCTGCCCCCACGGGGGCGTCCCGGAAAGCCGCTGTCCCCCCGCCCCCGCCCGGACACCTGCGAGCCCC